>CM067219.1:147689844-147778673 GCA_034190945.1 Octodonta nipae
AAAATTCGGATCGAAAATAATCCCTAAATATTTAACAATTTGTACTCTAGTAAATAACTACCTTTTATTTGTATATTAAATATACAGGGGACACTATTCAGCTTATATAAAAATTTCATTCACATTTAATAACTAATTCTACTTCACCTTATGTCAAGCAGTTAGTATAAGCAACTGCTTATGTTCCACAGTATGTAACTAATAACATATATTCAAAAACCCTGTATAACTATAATTCTATATCACCTTCAATTGCAACTGTATCCAATACAGCTATAACAGTATAGCGTCTAAAATTTCTGATGAAGCCAACTTGGCGAAACATATGTCAAATTTAAAATAAATAAAAAAGTGAAAATTTATCCAAGTGTTTGTTGTTTTTAAGTAATCTTAAAAATGAAACTGCTGAAAATCTAAACTTTGAAGCTCAATATCTCAGCTGGTATTAAGTTTCAGGGGTTAGTGCCATAAGGACTATTTTTCAGAATGGTCAAAACTCTCTAACTGCAAATTTTAGTACAATTTGACCGAAACTACTTTTACAGAAACGGATTTGAGGGGTTCTTTGACAAAAACAAAAGCTTAGAACCCTATTCAAAGTTCCAAAAATTGTGAGTACAGCGGGAAAACATATATCGGTGAAACGTTAGGGCGTCTCGAAGGAAGAAAGAAAAGAACAGCGATACAGCGTCTAGATAAAATATATGTACAGATCGAGATTGACAAACCATGTACTGTTTAATGGTATACTTAAAATGGATTAGGACCTAGCTCAGATATTGTTTAAAGAAGATCACTTTAAGAAAACAAAAGTCAAAGACAACGTTTGTATGTTGTTAATCAATGAAAAGAACTTATAGAGATATCTGCATCATGGCATGAGATGCTCTCCAATAAACATCAATAATGAACGTTAAAATTAGTCAGACAGGGAAGAACTATTCAAAATTGAAAAACAACATTAACAATTACGAAAAAGTCAAGTGAATTCAATATCATCTACAAATGGGTTCAGAAAAATGCTGCTCGACAATGGTTCTTAAGAAGGAATCAAGGAATCATGACATTAAATTGATAAGTATCTACAGAAAACTTAGTTGACAAATTCATGTACATACTTTCTCTCAGTTAATCCTGAGAGCGAGTTTTTTTATTACAACGCAGAGGGGGGATCCAAAGAGGACAGGGGGTGTTGCCCCCTCCGAGGGCCTCAAGATCAGTGAGTTCAACTCTAATACGAAGGAATTGTATATCTAAAAGCTTAAAATGAAGTCATTTTTATTGATTTCAATTGCAGATGCTATACCCTGAAAATAGAATCCAAAACCATAAAGAAGCCCCAGTCTACTTAGGTAAATGTCGTACGATATCGCCTGCCTTCATGCACGAGATCCCCCTGAAGTAAAGGGCCCCCCTGAAGCTCGAGATCCTACTGCAGCACCTGATCCTCCTGAAGCAAGAGATTCTCTTGAAGCTCGAGATCCTCCTAAAGCACCAGATCCTTCTGAAGCAGGAGGTCCTCCTAAAGCTCGAGATCTTCCTAAAGCACCAGATCCTCCTGAAGCTCGAGATCCTCCTAAAGCACCAGATCCTCCTGAAGCATGAGATCCTCCTGAAGCACCAAGTCCTTCTGAAGAAGGAGATCCTCTTGAAGCTCGAGATCCTCCTAAAGCACGAGATCCTCCTGAAGCACCAGATCCTCCTGAAGCTCGAGCTCCTCCTAAAGCACCAGATCCTCCTAATGCCCCAGATCCTCCTGAAGCACGAGTTCCTACTGCAGCACCTGATCTTCCTGAAGCACGAGATCCTCCCGAAACTCGAGCTCCTACTAAAGCACCAGATTCTCCTGAAGAACCAATTCCTTTTGAAGAACGAGATCCTCCTAAAGCTCGAGATCCTCCTGAAGCACGAGTTCCTCCTGTAGCACGAGGTCTTCCTGAAGAAAGAGATCCTCCTGGACCACGAGGTCCTCCTAAAGCACCAGATGCTCCTGAAGCACGAGATCCTACTGAAGCACGAGGTCCTTCTGAAGAACGAGATTCTTCTGAAGCACGAGGTCCTTCGGAAGAACGAGATTCTTCTGAAGCACAAGATTCTCCTGACGCGCGGGATCCTATCTGACACACGAGATGGCCCCACCCAAAGGTCTGATTGGGATTCGCCATTGAGAACGTAACTAGTGTATGTTGTAATTTCCACGAATTGATCTTCCTACTATTTGATTTTCAATTATTCAATTTATCTCGTTTTTAGAAATTGTTATAAGGAGAGAAAACCCAAAACAACAATAATTGATATTTGTTTGGCTCAAAAACTGAAGATTTGAATTACTGTTGAACTGTAGAGCATTGTGTTTCACTTGCGTATATTGAATTTTCCTTCAATGTCAAATGACCACAAAATAGTAATGAATAGTACATATTTTTTTCGTGACTTTAATTTATTATTCACATATTTCAAGAATGATTGATTCGAAAAGTTTGATTGGAATTTATTGTTTGATTATGAATACGGATAGCTTAACACTACCATTACCATATTATTTATTATGTTTCAAATGAGGCACGAGAAAGGATAAAAGCTGGCGTGGTTGTGTTTCCGATAACAAAGAATATATAATTTACAAGTGTCGAAGGAACATTGCTTCACCTTTTAACGAATAGATGCTTTATTTATCGTATATGGGTTACATTTTGTTGTTAGAATCAATTTGGACATAATACTTGCTTACTAATTTAAACACTTGTTCAATCTTTGTAACCATTCATGTTAAAAAACATGAATAAATTAATAATTTTTATATATGAACTCCATATAGAAGACTCTTTGCGAATGCAATAAATTTTATATTGGAGAAACATCGAGACCATTAAACATACGAATTAATGAACACAAGAGTTATATAAAGAAACGACAATTTGAAAAATCGAAAATTTGTGAACATGCTTTTGGAACCTAGGCGATAAAATACAATTTGACCATTCAACTATATTTCACAAATAACAACATAACACAAAACGAAAAATAAAAGAGTCTGCGTTAATTCTTTTGAATGAAGACGAAACACGATTGTATCGCTTCTACTTTTGTAGAATTCAATCGTATCTGGTTACCGACAATTAAGGATGAAATTAGTAAAATGGCCTTTTGCATAACCCAGTATCGGGAAAGTTCATAAGGTTTTTTGATTAAATGTTTGCCGAATGCTCTATCTTATATCAAAGTACTACTTAGGAACGCCACTTTTAAATTCTAAAGACAACTCTTTCAAGTTCTTCCAACTTGAAAGCTGTTTAACTGTAATACATGATGTTTAGAATTTTTTTTGCGACCTGTATATCTAGAAACAACAAATTTTTCTTATGTCAACTTACATCTCGCGTCTTTAAATGACATATATCGAACTTTTATTTTGCATTTTATATTGTGGTGTTAGTTCCCAAGAATACATAAAAATAATTAACTAATATTATTTAACAGAAAAGATGAAATTATCTTCTCCGTTATAGATGCAGAAATAAGTAATTCTATAAATTTCTCAAAATTAGAGATTTCTATTAACATTTTTGTATAATTTTATTAATACATAAAATTAATTTAGAATATTGAGAGATTGAGAAAATGAGTTTGTATATTATACTAGAAGCATAATTGTAGAAGAATTAGATGTTATCCAATAGCTTTCTATTTATACAATCTCATCATCTAAAAAATTAAGATTTGCAATACAATTTACATTCGAAAAATTATTATTAAAAATGGTAACAAATAGAATGTGAAAGCCTTAAAAGAAATATCGAGAATATATCTTTGATATTCCATGTTAGTTTTAAGATTTTTTACATTCTTTCTTACACTTGACATTTTCCACAATTTCTATGTTGGATATTTTTGAATATTTATAATTCTTTGCAATTTTGATATTTGGACGCTCTTAATTTTCAGACATTTTTTAAATTTTTCACGTTTGTGACACTTTTGACATTTTGATCATCAGCGACAATTTTTGAATTTTCACATTTTTGAATTATTGAATATTTTTATATTTCTTGAAATTTTTGATATTTATGATATTTTAACATTTGATATTTTTGATATTTTTGATATTTTGATATATTTGATATTTTGATATTTTTGCTATTTTCAACATTTTAACATTTTGACATGTTTAATATTTTTGTTTTTTTTGATATTTTGATATATTTGATATTTTTATATTTTTGATATTTTTGATATTTTTGTATTTTTGATATTTTTGACATTTTTGATGTTTTTGATGTTTTTGATGTTTTGATGTTTTTGATATTTTTGATATTTTTGATATTTTTGATATTTTTGATATTTTTAATATTTTTGATATTTTTGATATTTTTGATATTTTTGATATTTTTGATATTTTTGATATTTTGATATTTTTGATATTTTTGATATTTTTTGATATTTTTGATATTTTTGATATTTTTGATATTTTTGATATTTTTTGATATTCTTGATATTTTTGATATTTTTGAATTTTTGATATTTTTGATATTTTTGATATTTTTGATATTTTTGATATTTTTGATATTTTTGATATTTTTGATATTTTTGATATTTGACATTTTTGATATTTTTGATATTTTGATATTTTTGATATTTTTGAAATTTTTAATGTTTTTGATATTTTGATATATTTTGATGTTTTTGACTTTTTTGATATTTTGACATTTTGTTCTGACATTATTTCATCTGTGGAAACGGTCATTGTTTTGTCATCAAATGACGTCGCCTTATATCATCACGCTAGAACCATTAAGCAAATGGTGGGCTCAATGTTAAAGAAGTGGAAGTTTAAAGATCCAAATTGTGAAATTAAGTAATAATGACAAATCATATCTAAAGCTATTATTATTAAATGTAATATTGCGTTATGAATCTCCCTTAAGGGTTTTACTGATATTTAGCGTAAAAAGGAAATGTTTGTTGTAGATGTTCTGCGGCCTGTAACTTGGCTGTCAACGACCGAATTCGAAAATTACACAGGCCCACCTGTAATTTCATTAATGATATGCATGTCGAGCACATCCATACACTCATAGGAACGGGAACTTCGTTGTCAAATAAATACCTGCTTGTCTAGATTTTTTTTCGACATGTGGCAGTTCCGAAGACGAATCGCTATGGGGTTTCGTTTCGATGTGAAACGGTAATTTTTCGGTGGTTTTCTTCAAGTGCACGGGATTTTCTATCCGGAACAATTAATTGTTAGTTCATGAATAATAATGTGGAATATTTGCCTAATTATTGGTTAATCGCACGGCAATACGCAATGAGAACGAGTAATAACAGTAGAAATCAAAGGAAAGGAAACAATGTTAACGAGTGGCTAATTTGAATATAAATTGCTTTTATTAAATTTTTTCGTACTCTAATGGATTGGTCTGGGAAATTACAGGTACAGTAGCGTTATCGACCATGAAAAGGAATTAGTAGATTCGGGTCGGGTTTTAACAAAAGGATTGGTTTTGTGTATTCAATATACAGAGAAATAGTCAACACTGGTAGCAATTTTAAGTAATTGAAATCAGTTGCAAGAAAGGACAAAAAATGGGGAGTAAATTTTTGTTGTTCGCGGCTGAATTTATTATATACTCGACGTTTCGACTCCTGCTTTGGAACCATTATCAAGAGACAAAAGTGAAAAAAAGTCTAGACGAACTCGGGGCCTCAACCTGTGGGACAATTTTGATCGCATTTCGAGCGATAAAGCGGCCCACTTGGCTCAAAAGAAAACAGTGACTCAAAAACATAAACTAATAGGACTTATTACAAAATAAAAATCTTTTGTCACCTCACTCCCTCAGACGACTGTCCACAACTTTTCTGACTTCTCCTTAGACTCTACCAGTTTACACGTCCTATCCAAAAGTTTCAATTTTGCAGTGACGCTAAAAAATATCTCAACTGAAAGATTCATTTCTCAAGTTGAGGTGTAGCTTTGTTGAACTAGCAGATATTGAGGCTGAAGATACTCGTCAAGACATTGCTAGAGTACTTCGCACACAAAGCCACCAAATCAAAACTAATTTCCAACGAAAGACATGCATTAAAACAACTACGTAACAACGGTGAATAACTATTCTCCTGCCGACTAGGTAACGCGACTGTTCCTTCTCAACACTAAGGGACTATATTCACAAGATGAAACTCTACACCACACCCCAGACTACGAAATAATTAATAATAATCCGATTACTTACTTAGAGAAAAAGACAAGGAAATCATCAAGTACAACACATCTCCTCTTGACGTCAAAAAGACCATCATTCCTCGTGAAAATCTCTTTAAATTCCCAAAATTACGGACTACCCAAGATTTATAAGCCGGACATTCCTCTTAGGCCATTGTCAGTCGGTACAATCCCCGACTCAAAAATTAGCCGGTACTTAGCCAAAATCCGTCAACCTCTAGCCGAACAAGCATCCTCGTACGTAAAGAAACTTTCTTCCTCTAGATATGTTAGGCGCTTATAGAATTTCAGAAAATGATATCCTGGTTAGCTTCGATGTTGATCTTTTTCACCAATGTCCCCATTTCATTAATTTCTGTAATTAAATCTTTGGCCCTAAATCTATTCGCCTAACAGACATTGACAACAGAGAAAACGAATTTCATACAAGCTTTCAACAAATCCTTCGACAAAACGGTTATCATCCAGACCACATTGCACGTATTTTCGTCAATCGCAACAACCCCCGAGTACACCAACCCCATCAGAAACGAACCAACAACACCGGAAAGCCGCCCTTCCGTACATTCGAGGAGTCACTGACAAAATATCACGAATCCTACACCGATATCAAATAAAGACAGTCTGCAATAGCAGTCAAACAATAGCCAACTTAACGGAACCTAAGGATAAAGTACCTAACGAGGATAGGAGTTTACGAAATAGTCGCGATTATCACAAAGCTACATCGGTCGTACAAATAGGCGCGTCAACCATCGAGTATATGAACATTCTTTGTCAGTTCGCAAAAAAGATCCGACTTCAGCTCTCGCGCATCATAATATCCAAACAGGACACTCTATCAACTTCGAGGATAGTAGGACTATCGTATCTCTTAACTCCCTTAGGGCATCTACTATTCGTGAAGCAATAGAAATAGAAAAAAGACCCCTCTGCCTAAACCGACGCGATGACAGTCTCGCCTTCCCACATCATGGACCTCCGTAATTGCCAGATATAAACAAAGACACGCCCACCAACACCCAACCAATCACAACACAGCCTCATCACGTGACATCCCCTTCTAACTCAGCGCTAACTATAAATAAAAGAAGCAGAGCAGACTCAAATTCAGTTCAGTTACCTAGTGACTCTTGCGGAGTAGGCATATTGAGGCGTCTCTTGAGACAAACAGAGGAGGAGCATGAGACACCAATAACCAAGGTTTATTTACCGTATGTCAAGGGGACCACGGACAGTATTGCAAGAATTCTACGGAGACACAATATCGGTACTATTTTCAATACAGACAGAAAAATAAGCACGGTGTTGAGGACTCCGAAGACGAGGATCCCTTTAGAACAACAGGGAGTGTACGAGATTCCATGTGCAGACTGTCATAAAACCTATGTGGGGTAAACTAATAGAAGAATTCAAGCTAGACGTGATGAACACCAGAACGCTGTAAGAAAGCAGGAAAAAACAGCATCCATTGCGGAACACGCCACCATGATGTCATACCGAATAGACTTTGAGAACACCAGAGTACTGGTAAATATAGAACACCCGAAATCAAGATTCGTAAGAGAGGCAATGGAAATAGCGAAGAGGCCTCACAGTCTAAACGCACGCAATGAAATTCAGAATTTATCGAATTGTTGGAAAATCCTATAAAACACCGTACCGGCCCGTACCCGTCCAATAAAACTCAACCGGAAATAACAAATCAGCAGGATGGAGCCGTGCCCATTGAGCGCCAAGAGCCAATCACCCGTTCACGGTGCCAACCGATATGCGCCGAGCCGCAACTATATAACAGCGCACGCGCTTCAGAAAATCTTAGTATATTCGAGTAACTAGAAGCGAAAGCAGAAGGCTACGAGAATTATGCGAACCGACCTGAAGAGGGCAGATGTGACTCTGCCGTAACGTCGTCATTTTACCATTGATCCCGGCGGGGATCAGTTATCAACTACGCGGATGAATTCCCGGAAACCACCTAAAACATTTAGTGCCCGCGAAAACTTAAAAACAAAATATATATATATATATATATATATATATATATATGTAAGAAAAGTATTCTTATTTTGAATTGCGCGCGCAATTCATAGTCATTAGTTGAATAAGATGCCGTAACTAACAGGGAAACAATTAAAAGGACACATGTCAAATGGAATGTCAACTGATATTTATTAAAAATAAAGGTGTAATTAATAACTTTGAATGTTGTTTCTCTGTTATTTACAGGTAAGAGTTAATTGTAAATAATAATTTAATGTATGCTTCGTATTTGTTAATAAATAAACTCTGTTATTTACAGTGAAACAATTCTAGTTATTCCATAACCTAAGAGAGATTATCATTATATATATATATATATATATATATATATATATATATATAATATATATATGAACAAGGTGTAACGGTTGTACCTTAAATCAGAAGAAAATAATATATGTCACAAAATAGTGATTGATTGCACAGGGTTTCTAGATGGTTTTATTTTAAGCCAGTTAAAGTCGATTGTTTTTTAAATATAATTTTTTTTATAATTGTATATATTTTCAGAATATTGAATGATTAATAGAATAATTTGTAAAATTTTAATCTGATCTACTTTTAAATATCATCGGGGCACTCTTATTGGAAAAATAAATGTGCTAAATATCATTTAAAAGTCTTATAAAGGTCATCCTCTTTACAGTAGTCCAAATATGGCACAAATGACAAATAGGCTATTAGTAATAAGGATTAATTTTTCAACTTTAATCTCCAGTCGAAAACAATATTTCTGTTCAAAGTTCGACCTAGATTTTATTCAAACATCAATTATTCATAAGGATTTGTGTAAAGAAGTCGAACAGCACGCAAATCATGTCCGAACGTATATGTAAAAATAGAAATTTGAGAAATATTATCGATTTCATCAATCACCGTCTCATTAATATTAATGAAACGGCGCTTTTTTTCTTCTGCAGCGCATTAGAATGTCACGCAATGGAAACGGCAAGCAATTCTCATAAAAACACCTTGAGGTCACCTACGAAGGGTTTCTGCATTTTTATAAGGAACTTATCCATCAAAATATCCGTCGGTTAGATTTCGGTCGTTATTTTCGGTCGAGTTTTGATGAATCGTTGATTTCAAATAATAAGAAATGAATGTAGAAGAATCCAGTTTATGAGTCAGTCTGTGGACTCAGTGTTTAATTTGTTATTATTCATCTTCTCTGTATATCACTCATACGTATTATTGACTTTCAATTGTCGCGAGTATAGTCTTGTTTAGTGTCTATTTTTACGCCCGTGGCAACGTTTATACAGTGATGGGAATGTATGGGAACCAAGCAAATATCTCTGAATTATTAGAGATATCAAAATGAAATTTGGAATGTGGAACTGCAGTAGATTGCCTATTTTTTCCAATTTTTTTTACAATTTGAACTTTCTGTTTTACCGGAAGTAATGTTGATTTTAAAATTTGCAATGATAACACTCTGTATAGTATTTTAGTTTCTGATGAAAACAGTTTTATTGCGAATACAAAAAATATCAAGTTGTATTGTTTACTTCAATACCAAGCTCGAGATATTAACAGGCAAAAAGTAATTAAGGAAAGCGAAAAATGCTACATCTCCATTAAAGAAATACATAATCATTCATTATTAACTAAATCTAAGTTGATTTTCAAACCATTGAAACTTAATTTAACTAAACTAATGTATTAGATGTTCAAACTGAGCACCGTTTACTTCTTGACCAATAAGCAAGTCGGTTTTTAAATTCTATAGTAACATTAGCTATTACGTCTGGTGTAATTTCTTGGATGTCTGGAGTTATTCTTGCAGCTAATTCCTGCAAATTGTTTGGTCTATCAACATAAACCTTAGACTTAAGTAAACCCCACAGAAAATAGTCTAGTGGGATTTATTGTTTGTCGGGAATTCGTGTAGGCCATTCATAAAGTACCCCTTCTTCCAATCCATCTGTGATGAAATGTCCTATGTAAATATGATCTCGACCAATGCGAGCGTAATGGGTAGCCTCCATCCTGCTGAACATATATATTTGATAATGTCCATTTACCCCCAATGCCGGAATAACTTGGTCTCCAAGAGCTGTAAATACCCTTCTCTGTTTTAAAGTTTCTTGTAGGAAGAAGTGTCCCACGATTCTGTTGTTATAAAATGGCGGCCGATTAACCGTACCATTAAACAGAATGTAACTCGTCTGAAAACACCACATTTTCTTATTAAAATTATTATAACCGTTACAAATATCCATCATCGTTTCACAAATTGCAAACGTCTGTCGAAATCGTCTTCGGGAGAGTTCTTGAAAGAGGCGAATTTTGTATGAATGATATTTTTCTCGCTTTATTTTCCTTCCTACTGAACGACGGCTAATTCGATGCCATTGGCGAGGTCGGATAGTGGATAAGTGAGGATTTTCTTCCAAAGATGTAGCAACATTTTGAGTTAAACCTTCATTACTTGCACTTTTTAACCGTCCACTTTTTGGTATATTGCTAACTGTTCCACTTGTGTCGTAAAAGCTTGTTTAACAGAATTCTATGATCAATTCTGTCAAATGCCTTACTGAAATCTGTATAGATCATGTCGATTTGTTCCATAATCTTTTGACGTGTTTATGCCATTTTCAAAAGAATGAGTTTTTGGGTAATATTCCAGGTGGTTCTTTTTCGTTGGGACACCCTGTACACTACCTCATGTCGCCAGATTTATACTGAACTACTTTTGGCCATCCGTTGAGTAAGATGACAAACTAAGTCTAGAGACAATTGGGTAAACACACCACTTGACTATGTACTTCTAATATACTTTAGAGACTCAACTCATTATACGCTTTTAACCATCAGCCTACTAATTATTTTTTACTCTCAAATAATTCGTTAACTACTATAAACCAAAAGACTAATAAATGCATAATTTCCCTTCATAATTTAGCACCTTACTTCCTTAATAAATAACGAATACTAATAAATTCGTCAGATATGTATTCTTCGTCGTCGTAAAAAAAATTCAAACCGTTTAACGGGCTTGTATAAATAAATATAAAATAATTAGTGCTAATAATGTATTATACAGGAAATGAACCGATTTAAACGATGTTCCGAACGCGATAGAAGAAATAATATAATACAGACAATTAAACACCCCACCCGGTATAACAAGATGAGCGATAAAAATATTTTGATATACCTACTTGAAAATGCTAATAAAAACAATTAAATACGTCTTGAGGAATAGGGGTGAGACGTCCTGTACAGGGTGATTTAAGTTTTACTACATAACGTTGTTTTATGTGCCTTTTACTGAACATTCTTCCTCTGAATGTTCTTACAGTATATAAATATTCAAAATGGTGTTTATTCTTTCTACTAGAGAAAGTTAGTGAGGACTCAGATTTCTTGGATTTCATATAACATCTAGGAAAAATGTGCACATATAGGATTTTTCCGGGGTCGGTCTATGCTGAAATGAAATAAAACAAGTGTTGTGTGAGGAATTGACGAAATCCGTTTTTTATTTGACAGGACCATGAATGCGTTATGTATGCAATGTTACAACTCGCTAATGTCACATCATGTCTTTGTTAATTTTTATTTATTTATTCACGGGTAAGACCATTTACACAGAGTATATATATGGCTATGGTTTGATGTCATTTTATTAGTTATAATCATTTAAATATAGATATTTATATAAGCAAGTGATTTATACATTAAAAAAATATATATAAGAGTTAAATTTAAATAAAAAAAATATAAATAGTGGAAATTAAATTAAAATAAGTGGAGAGATTTATTCAATCATTACATATGAGATGTGGAGTGAACAGAACAAAAATAAAAATATAATATATATTAAAGCTATGAAACCAAGCGTTACTAAAAGAGTGATGTTGGTTGCATATGCTAGAAAAACCATAAAGTAGTAATTAATATGAAAGAAAGTTATTTTATGAATAAAGACATTTTAAAATTTAACTATAAATAATAAGATTAAAAACATACCTGAATTATATTGGAATATGTGAAATAATAGACATAAATAATGCTGAATATAACATTGAAATTCAGTACTTCTTATTCAATTTTAGAAAAGAATTTTATTCAGTCACTACAAAAACACAAAAATATAAATGGTATTAGTCATAAACATGAAATTTAAGATAAGAAAATGCCCGAATTAAACAATTTAGGACCAGAAAAAAAATTATTTACATAGAAATGTCATGTTGATTTTGAACTTGTGATAACAATGTTAATATTTCATCAAATAAAATTTCAAATAGATAGAAATGTATGGAACGAATTGATCTTTAGAATATTTAATAGAAAGTTTGTAATTATTATGATAAATTTTTAAATTTGGTGCATATGATCTAAGAATTTCAGTCATTTGTTTACAAAAAATTATTTAAAGAATGCCAAACCTGTCAAATTAGTTAGTCAAAATTTAGTCGTGCAAGAATGTAGAACTTCCAGTGTAAAAACATCAAAGTAGCAGTGCAAATTTTGTTTTCAAACTTGAGCGGACATTAAATCAACAACGATAGGTAGCCATATTAAAAATTCTGAAAATTAATACTTGCGAAAATTGCAAATCAAAAGTTTGGTCGATGAAAAGACAAAGTTACATTGAAAAATAAATAAAAGGGTTAAGTTGGTAGACCATAGACAGTATATACTCATGAGTATAAAAAATAGAGTGGAGCAGTGCAGCTGAAAATGTATACATAAAATATTGGAACGAGTTGATGGTGTGGAAATATAGCAGTTAGCAGAAGCAATTAGAGAAAAGGAACTTTAGAAAATGAAAGGATTAGATAAGGTATTTATCATTTAAAAATTGTTTGAGAATAAAAGATTTTGTTGTTCATTTTTTAGAATAAGTTTGTATAGTATATTGGTATGAAATGATAGAATAAATTGGAACTCCACATCATAGTTAAACAATATTAAAGTAGGAATTTTTGTAGTTTGTTTTCATGTTTTAATTGTTGTATTCATTTTAAAATTTTCAAGAAATTATGAATAAAAAAATTTAATTTGTAGAATTTGACTAAAAACTTTTATTTCAAATATTATCATAGGAATAATAGAAAACATTAAAAAAATATTCAATTACAGTAAACAATAAAATCATAGAAAAATTTATATTGCAATGATAAAACAAATTTGGTATAAACATCATTTATTTGAAGTATAGCAAAGCACTGGGATATATAAAAAATATATATAAGGATTAGTTAAAACATCAAAATATTAAAAATATATTAAGTAAGAAACCCAGGTAAGTGAATATTTAATAAAAAAAAACATAAGATTAACAATTCAATTTACTTAAAAAACAAAATATAAATTATCACAATCAATAATAAATTGGCACCCAAAGTAAGGGACTCACAAATTAGTAAATCCATAATAAATCCATAATAAATTGTAAACTAACGTGGGCTCATTCATAAAGTACAACACAACAAATATATATATATATTATATATATATATATATTATATTGTTTTTAAGTGTTCGCCGTCACTAAATGTATTAGATGGTTTCCGGGAATTCATCCGCGTAGTTGATAACTGATCCCTGCCGGGATCGATGGTAAAATGACGACGTTTCGGCAGAGTCACATCTGCCCTCTTCAGGTCGGTTCGCATAATTCTCGTAGCCTTCTGCTTTCGCTTCTAGTTACTCGAATACAGTATTCATTAAAAATGAAATAATTCATGGGGTGACTCACAAGGTTGTTGGTACATAGGGCGGAGTGGATTTATCTATAGTAATACAGAATTGTCAAAAAAAGTTGAAAAAAGGTTATATGGCGTGGTTCATAAGGCATAAATATATTTTGGGCTTATTAAGTCAACGCGTACAAGTTCATTTTGTTCGTAAACATTTACCTGTCAATTTAAATGAAAATGTATCATTGTGTAATGTTGAGGCTTTCGATGTTACCTGGTTCTGTCTATTAAGGTTATACATACAAGATAAAAAATAAAGAATGAAAACTACCAGAGTTCAAAAAAAAACTAAAAAGTTGAAAATAAAACATTTAAAAAATATATAACCGACTTCCACCTAGCTAAAAATAATTATAACAAAATACAACTCTAGCAAATAAATAACACATTCAATGTTGTTAGGTACCTACCCAGGAAGTAAAAAATGTAAACATTAAAAGGTGCTCATTCTGTACAAATTAATTACCTACCAATCTAGTATATTTTTGAAGTCGGTGCCAAGCAACAATCAAGTTTGATGAATTAGTAGGTAAGTACCCAATGAAGGATTTTAGATTTGCTTGGCACCGACTTCAAAATATACTAGATTGGTAGGTAATTAATTTGTACAGAATGAGCACCTTTTAATGTTTACATTTTTTACTTCCTGGGTAGGTACCTAACAACATTGAATGTGTTATTGAATTGCTAGAGTTGTAATAAATGAAAAAGCAAAGATAAATTAAACAAACTTCAACTTTTTAATCTTAAAAAAACCGTTATATTTATTTTTAACTTTTTAGTTATAGGTGGAAGTCGGTTATATTTTTTAAAAAAATGTTTTATCTATCTATGTAAATTGATCTGAATCAATGGAAAGTTCGCATTAAGGACCCAACAAAGTCATTACATGGACACATATACTTTGAATTGCCCTGTACAAACTCAACATGTGTTCCATTATCTGTGATCTCCGAAAAAATTTATGATATTCATTTTTGCTAATTTAAATATGATGACATCTACGTCTTGATATCTCCGATGGAAGATAAAGTCACCCCTAATAAGTACATCTGTTTCGGTCGCCGAAAAACGAATGTAGTAGTCGCACTGTCAAATCACACCGGAAACAAGAAGAATTATTAACTGTCTTTTCTTCGTTAGGGTTGTTGATTTCGGTGAGGGTGTGGAAAACGTAATTACGTATTACGAGGGGAAGAGCTTTCCGAATATCTACGTTTTGGACTGTGTATCAAATTTCTTTATATCGCCATTTCCAGTACGGTTCTAATTAACGGCGCGATTGGTGGCTGCTTTATCAAGGGGTGTCGAATCGGACGAATCAGATGGATAATTTAACACCTTTTTACATGGTGGATTATCGATTTTATTGAGTCGGTTTATTCTTGTTGTGAACGGATATTTGTTGATGGTAGATTGCGAATGTTTTTCGAGTTAATATTCGATATGTGAATTTAATATGGATCGGATGATGGATTGCCTGATCGTTGTGTTCAAGGTTTTTCGTTAAGCATTTCCCTGCAGAAAATAGATGGAGACTGGAACTGTGGTAAGTAACAAAAAAAAATTACAGCAAGTGCAAGTATTGATAAACATATTTTTTAAATTTAGTGGCAATCAAAATAAATGGGGTTTTTTCAATTAATTTTATCTTAGATGTATAAAGACAAAGTGTTGAACATTAAACCTTTCTTTTTGTCCAGTCAACGCATGTTTCAACAGGGAACCTATCGTTAACAAGAAGTAAACCAAAACTGAAAATATTTACAACTATTCCTTATTATAAAGGGTGTTCCAATTTGAGATTCATTTTTAAATTTTAATAAAATACACAAATTATTTGAGAATGATCAAATCTTTTATTTCAAATGATAGTACAATTGTTTCGGTTTAGTAATGGAAATCAATATATTGTAAGTGCCCACCTGCAGCTGTACGACAAGCTTCTAATCTTTTGACAAAATTTTCGATAACTTTCTGGCATAACTGCTGTTCAATTACTTGAAAACAGTCAATAATGTTCTCTTTAGCTCATCAATTGTTTGTGGATCGTTGGCATAGACCTTTTCTTTCAAATAGCTCCATAGGAAAAAATCTAGAGGTGTTAGATCTCAAGATCTAGGGTGCCAATTAATGTTTCGCCTTCGAGCAATTATTCGATTACTAAATTTCTGTTTCAAAAGATTGATTGTTTTTGTTGCACCGTCCTGTTGGAACCACATATTCTGCACTTCAATATGCTCTAATTCATCCCACAAAAAGTTAGTAATCATCGTTCGATATCGATCACCATTCACAGTAACAGCATTTCCGTTGTCATCTTCAAAAAAGTATGGATCAATCATTCCAAAAGCCCAAAAACCACACCAAATAGTTACTTTTGTGGATGTATCGGTTTGTATTATTTCTCAAGGATTTGCTTCACCCCAGATTCGACAATTTTGCTTGTTAACAAATCCACCCAACTCAAAATGTGCTTCATCACTGAAGAGGATTTTGTTGTCAAGTTTCTGTTGTATGGCCCATTTAACGAATTGACGATGTAAACTTAAGTCTGTTGAAATTGAAAATCACCGTGTTACGAACGAACTAAGGTGTGCGTAGGCATAAGTTCTCCTGCCTTAGGATGGCCTCCTTGTTGCCTTACTATTGAAGAGTATGTCAGCATTGGCAAGATGACTGTCTTGATGAGAGTCAGCTTGTTTAAGAGTCCCAGCTTGCTTCGTCTTCCTATTAGTGGGTAAAGTCTGGCAGGAACAGCACAGACTTTGTTCCCGGTCTTTTAAACATGCCTCGGCCTCGTGAAAGTCAAACCCCTTGTCGATGATAACTCCAAGGTATTTGACTTCGTTCTTCCATATAATTTGTGTGCCGTTGAACGCCAGGTTTCCTATCGGAACGATCGTGTTTGGCTTCTCCCGTGGACGAACAGAGCTTGACTTTTGTCCTTGTTGATGGCTATCTTCCACTGAAGGCACCATTCCGCTAAATCGTCAGTGGCTTGCTGTAGCCGCATCAAGGCTGGCTCGAATCTAAATGATTGGCATCCTATGGCAGTGCCGTCTGCGAACTGGGCAATTATAGCGTCTGCTGGTTTTGGGATGTCTGCAGGGTGTCCATGAGTAAAATATATGCAAACCCGATCTTCTTGGTGTTGTGTTTTCTTCATTCAGTTGATGTGTTGACTAGAACCGTCATGATGTTATTGTTACGAGAATTCATCCGACAGCAGGTGTAATCGGCCATCAACCAATTCGTTGAAGGGACATTATTCCGATACTTCTGGGAATCCGAAATGTTCTGTCTCTCAACAGGCGAACCGCTGGCGTTACTGGGAATTCCCTTAAAGCTTCCAGAACATGAAAGAGTTTCTCGATGGTTCGTGGACTTACCAGACAATTCGGAGAGAAATATATAAATATGAACAGCTGGCGATAGGAGGCGTTCAGTTTTCGACGGTCGTATTGTATAGTTAAGATAAATTGTGAATAGTTTCTGTGAATATAAATTGTGTTAAAGCAGTGCAAATATATTAAAGTGAGTTGGACTGTGTTTTAAATAATTGCAAAAACAGAACTGAACCCGAGTGTGAAAATAAAAAACATTATAGTATTTAGCTTCATAACGTCAAACATACATTATTGTGGCTTTTTTTGATAGAAACGTTAGGCTTTAATGGATTTTTTCTGACTTTGTTATGATAAATTTGTTGAAACGTAAATGTTTCCTTGTCATTTTAACCAGTATTTTATGTAGAATTAAAATTTTTCACTGTAGTTAATGCATGCTTACCGTAATTTGTTGTGCTCTTTTATAAATATAATAAAGTTTGTAAATGTCGTAATCGACCTTTATATTAATAAAGAAAAACATTAATCGCTATGGTAATTATTCAAATAAGTTTTCAATTTCAATATTGCTACATCAGTCTTTAAAGTATTCATATGTGTTTAGACCACCCTGGGGACGTCCCATGGTACTGGCGCAACGCAGCCTGTTAAACCGTAAAGTGAAATTTTATAAATCGTTTCTGTTGTCAATAAAGAATTATGATTACTAACAAACCTCATTTTTTCTTCTTCGCGACACGCCTATTACGTGAAAATTATTTACCAATCATTCTTCCCCTTAGAAACTTTTGACATAACTGAAAGAATTTCGGTACGCCTGTCAATCATGCTAACACTTTGGAAAACTATTAACGTGCACCTATGAGATGCTTAATTGTTTCATTGTTATATATTGATAAGTTTGTATGAAGCAATTTTCAGCGGATAATTATTTCAACCACTAAAAACCGATAATTTTGTACAGTTGGTGTGTCTATCTATCTATCGAAATTTTTATGTAATATATATCGGCATATCAGATCTGTTATGCGGTTATGGTGAAACTGAAGGGTTCGTTTTTAATTTTTCACGCGCTGATATAAAATAGAAATTAAATAGGGGGCTGTAAAGTGTTGAGAACAATTGGAAATACCTATATCTGAGTAATTTGGCATATGGCAATGGAGTGTGAGAAATGTTTTGAAAGCTTTACGCGTCTATGAGACCAGAGGATAGCGGCGCCTTCGTTTGCAAATTTGTTTTAACTCATATATTTTTTTAAATGTCCGGGAGGTCTTCTTGATTATAAAAGTGTAAAATGACACTTCATATCTTTTGACGGTATTTTTTAAACAACTAAAAACTATGTAGCTTCTTTACACAACATTTCGAATGAAAAAAGTCCTCACACCCATCATCGTATCTCCAACCCATTTATTGTTATGTTTTTTTTTTTAAATTGGAATCCGCCGAAATTCATATATAGGGTTTTTATCATTGAATTCTATAGTTCTAATAATGAAAATTTTATATTGCTATTTTTAGTTGACAGGACGGTATGTGGGACATACACTAGTCACTAGAGTTTTTTTAACAGCAAGTCACTAATACCATGTAACTAGCACACACAGGTTCCGAATCTGAAGCCGTTCCATGTAATTTCTCTTACCCCGTAACTTCCAAGGGTGAAGTTAACCTGAAAATTTTATTGCGACATTCTAACCTAGGAGTTAGGGGATAAAAGCTAGTTTCTCCTAAAATTCTAGATGTCGGTCTTTACTTCTTGCGTAAACATGTCTTCGAGAGAACATTCTCGTGTGGGAATTGCAACTGATGAAGGCTCCCTGTCCAGAAACAATGTATATATTATCTTGCGTACAAAAGCTTGACACATTGAAAAGAGCACTAATACCATCTTGTGAAGAATGGTTTGTAGATGATAAAAAACCAAATCCATCACAAAAGTCGGTTTAGACTTATTTTTGAAAAAATTCTTTTGTTATTCCCTTAGAACGTGAATAAATTAGTATACTACAATACTTCAAAAATGCCATTTGTAAGAAGTTGAAAAACCTGCCAAATGAATTTTGAGCCATTTTTGACAAATTTATAACTTATACAATTTTGAAAATGGAGTTTAGAACTTGCTCGAAATAATAGTTTATTATATGTTCTTTAAATCAATAAAATATAGGAAATAAACCAATATAACTTCTAATTAATATATAATTATATACTGTCATACACCTTATTGGACACGGAATATCAGGACTAACCGATCAATTTTGAAATAAAAATTCTATCCTATGAATAAAATGCAAAATTCATGTATTTTATATTTAGAACTGCCTATCCATAGTAAAAATAATTTTTAAATATATATAAAATAATAGATATCTATCGTTGATTCGTTTAACATGCTATTCCATTTTCGAAAACGTGAATTACCCTATATATGGTTTAATGTATTGTGGGTTGCATTAATGTAATCAATAAATATTTTTTGAAGCACATTGTTTTCAAATCTAATCTGGTGTAAGGTTGGTCAGAATAAAAAAATAGTTACAAATGATTTTCAAGGATCAGCATGTGTGTTTTTGTAAAGAATTTTTTCCAGGTGATACGTACGAGGGCTGCCTTTTATATTTCGGTTGTGTTGTTTACAGTAACTTAAAGGATTCATCTCGGCCAAAAAATGGAATTAAATCGTGAACATTTTCGTGCGATTACCATACTCTGAATTCCCTATCATTCACCTGATGACGATAGCAGATACACAGCTATTGAAACGTTGTGAGATCAACAACTTCAAGACGATGGAAGTCCAAGGAAATGAACCAATGTTATAAATTAATTTTAGCATTCTGCATTGAAGATCGTCCGTAGCTACTAACCAAAACAAAAATGAAGCAAATCGGTTGAGGGACAGAGGAGAGTGGCGAGCTCAAACTGCCGCGTCTTTTAATGGAGTGGAGAATATAAATCTCGCTCAGTAGAAGCTTTTTATAAAATTCATCAAGGACAAGTACCTAGAAGCAGTTAAAAATGTTGAAACACTTGCTACGATTTCAACACATCGCGTCAATTTTAAAACAATACCGATGAATCTGTAAAAATAAACGATTATGAGAATACGCTGAACATTTCCATATCTCTTTAATAAACCAGCTTCAATGTACAAACAATCATGTGAAACAAACAAAAAAAAAGGTGATTTCATTGAATCGTTACGTGAGAAAGCAATTAGAATCGAACGATACCGTCAACGCTCGCCCCAATAACAGCAGCACCGGCAGCAGCACCAAGACAAGCAAGTTGAAAGACCTGAGAGCAGGAAAACAACTCAAACAGTAACATCTCACCTTTCTTTAACCGTCGCGCGTAATGATAAATAGCTCTTTGTTATCGTCCTTAGTTATGGCTAAGAATGAATCAGTGTATATCGAGATAGATATCAGAAAATGGCGCATAATTAATGCAGATTTTATGCTCGAAGGAAGGAAACCGAACAATTCCCCGGCCACTGCCCAATGAGCACGCATGCGTGGACTGGATGGAATCACTGCGTTCTGTGGGCTTTCATGAGCTTTCCCTTCATTCATATGTACGCCATGCTAATTACGCTTTTTTGCTATTCAAATGTAATGCCCCCGCAACGCTGAGCTGCTATTCGAGCAGTGGTGCTATCTCGTTTTGTTATCTCATGATTTATTTAATTTTTTTCCATTTGAAAATGCCGACGAAAGAAAAATATTTTAACTGAGCTTCATTATTTAACTTATATACTATTAGTTGGATATGAGTTAAAAACTCATAATTATTTATCACAACCTTGAATCTATAACTGCGATAGAGCAATGCTTTGGGAAAGATTTGCAGTTTTACTGGCCCAATTTAATGACACTTTCGGATTTTTGTAAAAAGTCATGGCTTACTAGATATTTTGAAAAAATGAAATTCTGTCGATTTAGTCAAATCCCTCTAGCTCCTTTGTTTTTGATTTTATAAGAAAAGTGTAAATATCAAAATTGAAGGGAATTGTATGCCGAATATAATTGTCATGTCCTTGTTTGCGTGACAGCTCTCGTTTTCGAGATATGATATAAACTTATCTTTTTTTGAATGGAAACCATAGTTAGATATGACCTCAAAAAATCGGACATTTTTAGAGCTTTTCAATTTTATAATACTCGATATAGTTATTCATAAAAATAACGGAGTTATGGATGCTTTTCTCTCTTATTTTCACTTTTAACGTAGGTAGCCATGAAATTAAAGTATATAATAATGGTTACAATTTATATTCGTTATTTAGACAAAAAATGCATCTTTTAAGATTGACATTACCGCTTTCCTCACCGACCGCCTATCAATTTCTTCAATTGCTTGTAATACCGCCTCCCTTAGGTTACCAAATGTCTCATACTTTCTTTAGTATACTTTGTTTTTTAGCGCAAACCATAAATAGAAGTCTATAACTGCCAAATCGGGAGATCGGATGGCCATTCGCGTGGGCCATTTCTTCCTATCCAAGAGTTTGGATAGATATTATCTAAGTGTTGTCTTACTAATAACGAGTTATGCGCAGGTGCTCCATCACGTTAGAACCACTCAATTTCTAAACGAGTTCTCAAATTCAAATTATGCAACATGTCTTGAAAAGTGTACTGCAAGAAATGCAAGTAGCGTTCCACAGTAAGTGATTCGTCATAGATAAATGGCCCCAGAATAGTAGACCCTGTCATACCACACCAAACATTAAAACCAAATTTTATCTGGGGTCGTCTTAGTTCTACATGGAAAAGTTTTTCTTTGGCCCAGATATGCTCATTGTGTCTATTGAACACCTTTAATGGAAACTGTGTATTGTCAAGGCACATGTCTCTAAACCATGTACAAAACAAAATACGTCGATGTTCGTCACCAGCATGCAAAGTTTGTGAAACTGAAAGTTTGTACGGTGGGAACTTGGGCGCTTTCAGTACCTTACAGTTCGTTGAGATGTGCCAGCTTCTGCCGCAATCTCACGAGTTGATGTAGATGGAGTTTGGTTTACCAATGTCAAAATATTTATTTATCCTGCTTCGTTAATTTGATTACGTTCCTTTGGTGGTTTAGTAAAAGATCCATATCTGCGTAAACTATCGTAAAGTCTCTAAAATGTACATAGAGCAGGTTGACGACGATTAAATTATTATGAAAGTATTCCTCATCTGCACAACAGAATTTTTATGGCATACGATATAACATTCCACCATATTCAGTTTTTCTTCGTTAGAATATTCCATTTTATCACGAAAACTTGTCAATATCGACTGTCAGTTCAGTACTACTAATGGAATTGCTCTCAAATGAGGAAACGTCAAAGTGAAAACAATCTTTTTCATGGCTACCTACATTAAAAGCGAAAATAAGAGAGAAAAAGCATCCATAACTCCGTTATGTTTATGAATAACTATATCGAGTCTTATATTGTTGAAAAGCTCTAAAAATGTCCGATTTTTTGAGGTCATAACCAACTATGGTTTCCATTCGAAAAAAGATAAGTTTGGATCGAAAACGAGAGCTGTCACGCAAACGAGGACATGACAGACATATTCGGGATACGATTCCCTTCAATTTTGATATTTACTCTTTTTTTTATAAAATCAAAAACAAAGGAGCTAGAGGTATTTGACTAAATCGACAGAATTTCGTTTTTTCAAAATATCTAGTAAGCCATGAGTTTTTACAAAAATCCGAAAGTGTCATTAAATTGGGCCAGTAAAACTGCAAATCATTCCCAATTTAACCACTGCTCTATCTCCGCTAGTTTCCGAGATCCCAATACTGATCATCAAAAAAACTCACTCTGTATAAAATTTTTGAAGTGGGAGGTAAGATACCCCTAATACCAGTTTTAATTACCATGATTCTGCCCTAAAAACATGATAATGCCTTGCATTCAAAGGTACCGCAAATTCAGAAAATCTTTTTTAAACGATCATGAATTTTATTTAATGTTACGTTAATTTGACATTGAAAATAACCTCTGCTGTGAGAGTTTCAAAGTACCAGATGTGGGTAAACAAAAATCAACCAATTAGTCAATATTACTAACCAAATTAAAGAAAAACAACTTAATCACACAAAACTAATGAATGTAATTTAAACGGTAATTGAACAAGAGTCACAGCATCGAGCGTATATAACATGCGTGATGAATATAAATAAGTGTTTTTGCATTCTGCATATTGGTAATTAAAAGTAGTGCTACAGCGGCAATCAACATGGAAAAAGACATTCGTAACGATCGACTATCTGTGTAATTAGAAATAAAAACTTATCGTGACCGCATCCGATTCCGAACGAGTAAATGTCGCTAAATTGTAGAAACCGAATTGTGGAAATGAATTATTTACGTTTGATTATAGGTTGCTTTTGTCCAACGCCAGCACGGTATATTAATATAGATTCGGTTTTCACAGAGACTTTTGTAAGAATTTTGCATAATAACTGGAGATTCATTTGTAATTATGTGATTATTGTTATTTTTGTTGCTTTGTTTGACACAGAAAAGAAATGTACAAAGGAACGTGGAGATATCCGGACGACTAAGAATGAATGAATTTAAACGAACTATTATTGACGTTTTTAAACGACTTTAATCAAGGAGGAGGAATCTTTTTTTATGTATGAGCATCGATTACTCTCAAACGGCTTAATCAATTTCAATAATTTAAACTGTATTATGATGACATTCTGAAGACTTTCCATATAATTTTCTAAACTATTCTACATGGTGAGTTTTTTTGATGATCAGTATGGGGATCTCAAAAACTAGCGGAGATAGAGCAATGGTTAAAGATTTGCAGTTTTACTGGCTCAATTTAATGACACTTTCGGATTTTTGTAAAAAGTCATGGCTTACTAGATATTTGAAAAAAAAACGAAATTCTGTCGATTTAGTCAAATCTCTCTAGCTCCTTTGTTTTTGATTTTATAAAAAAAGTGTGAATATCAAAATTGAAGGGAATTGTATCCCGAATATGACTGTCATGTCCTCGTTTGCGTGACAACTCTCGTTTTCGAGATATGACACAAATTTATCTTTTTTTGAAAGGAAACCATAATTGGCTATGACCTCAAAAAATCTGACATTTTTAGAGCTTTTTAACGATGTAATACTCGATATAGTTATTCATAAAAATAACGGAGTTATGCATGCTTTTCTCTCTTATTTTCACTTTTAACGTAGGTAGCCATGAAACAGATTGATTTATTAATAACTATTCCAAAAAACATTGAACGATTTTTTTATTATCGTTTAGAATCTTAACAAAATAAACAAATGTCTTTGTTGTTAACGCTACAGCATTGACAATATTTATTATTCGACCCCAAATAAAAAAAGCTAAGGACTGATTTATTTTAGATTTTCTTGGGAATAATACCACATCAGAGTTCAAACTTGTGTATATTTTAAAACCAAACGTTTCAAAATCCTGTCGGATTTCGTTTTCAATGGCTATAAAATTTATAAAGTAAATTGAAATATATGACAATATTTTGACAAATATGTTTACGTTACTATGGAAAAATTTCTTTGATTTTAAATATACAGGGTGCACAAGAAATTCCAAAGATCATTAAAATCATAAAAAAAAATTTTTTCAAGTTGGAAGAACTTGAAAAATTGTCTTCAGAATTTATTTGTGGCGTTCCTAGGGACGACTTTCTTTTTAAGATAGTGCATTTGCCAAAAAATGCGATCAAAGAATTCTGATAATTCAGTGATCAATTTCTCATCTTAAAAACAGTGCAGATTTCTTAGAAAAATTGTCCATATACAAATACAAAAATACATTTACACTAGTAAGTTTGACATAGTAAACTTATATAAACACAATGTTCCCGTAGCTAAAACACTTCCTATAGTAAAAAGAATTATTGGAACATGACTATTCACTTCATCAACGAACTCGTTTATCTATTAACACAATAATGGAATTACTCACTTTCTGTACGAAAACAACTTACTTTCAGTTAACGATGATTTCTACCAACAAGATTTTGGCATGGCTATGGGTTCTTGTCTGTCCTCTGCCTTAAGTAACATCTTTATGGACAAATTTGAAGAACAAATAATTTTTTCAAAAGAAAATAAACCGTTGGTGTGGTGGCGTTATGTTTGACGACATATTCATATTTGGGAACAAAATCTGGAAAATTTACAGGAATTATAACCGACATAAACAACAAAGAACCAACCATAAAATTTTACATTAGAAATCGAACCAAATAACAAACTACCTTTTTTGGACATTTTAATAACAAAACACAATCTTCATTTGAAACAGAAGTTTACAGAAAACCAACTCACAAACAGATATCTCAATTTTAACTCGAACCATCCAAATACGGTAAAAAAAGGTTGTTATTAAATCTTTATATGACAGAGCAAAGACTAACTGCTCAGATACTACTAAATCAACAAAGAAAAAAAATCATTTATACAAAATGTTCTAACTGCAAACAATACCCTCAAAAAATTTATTAACAAAGAGTTAAATAAAATTGGGCACAAAACAACTGACAACCAACACCAGACTTCACCTAATAATACTGACAACCAGGAAAACCACATTATAAACAACAACAATACCATATATAATACCAGGGCCTGTCAGAGAGATGAGAAGAGTAGGCAACCAAAATTAACATCAAAACTACATTTAAAAACAACAAATACGCTTAAATCTATTATAACAAAAAACAAAACCAAAAAACGCTACGCAAAACTCAAAAAATTGCATTTATAAGATTCCTTGTGAATGTAACAAGTTTTATATTGGAGCGAAACCTCTAGACCTCTTAATGTTCGAATAAATGAACATCAAAATTACATAAAGAAACGTCAGTTCGAAAAATCAAAAATTTGTGAACATGCTTGGGACCAAGGACATAAAATACAATTTCAAAACACAACAATATTACACAAAGAAGAACACTGCACAAAACGAAAATTAAAAGAATCTGCCTTAATTCTGTTAAATGAAACGACTGCATCGCTTCTACTTCCGTAGATTTCAGTCATGTCTGGTTGCCGATAATTAAGGATGAAATTAACAATGGGCATATCCTTTTGAACAACCCTATATCGGGATAGTTCATGAGGTTTTTTTCCTAGGTTTTCCCTTATGACTTTAATGGGATCACTGAATTATCAGAATTCTTTGATCGCATTTTTGGCAAATGCACTATCTTAAAAAGAAAGTCGTCCCTAGGAACGCCACAAATAAATTGGAAGACAATTTTTCAAGTTCTTCAACTTGAAAATTTTTTTTTTTGATTTAATGATCTTTGGAATTTCTTGTGCACCCTGTATATTTAAAATCAAAAAAATTTTTCCATAGTAACGTAAACATATTTGTCAAATAATTGTCATATATTTCAATTTTACTTTATAAATGTATATCCATTGAAAACGAAATCCGACAGGATTTGAAACGTTTGGTTTTAAAATATACACAAGTTTGAACTCTGATGTGGTATTATTCCCAAGAAAATCTAAAATAAACTAGAAGATGCCACAAATAACATTCAGAAAACAACTAAGGACTGATATCGGGAGAACGAGGGGGCCGTCGATGAGGTCCATTATTCTCTATCCAACGATCTTCAAAATGATTATCTAAAAAGTTATTCACAGGCGCAATATTATGAGGTCGTGTTGTGACCACAGCTGATTCTAAGTCAACTCTAATGGATGTAAACCATTTTCTAAAATTTCGAAATTTCTCTGACCTAAAAATAATGTGGTTGACTATTTCATAAATTTTGCCTTATCCGTCCAAATCATTTTATATAGAAAATGTTCATCTTCCTGAATTTTGATTAATATGAATTCGAAAGTTCATTCCGTCTTAGAGCGTCACCTGCTCTTAAATTCTTAACTACTGAGAATGCCAACGGATGTTTCTTATTTTTTTTTAGGATCCTCTGAAAACTAATCATAGATATTCCGACATCTCTTTCTGCATCTACTGAGGAATTTTCTGGATATGCTCTTAAGCATGCGAAGACTGTAACTTAATTCTCTTTATAATCTACGATGGCTTTCCCTTTTTCTTGCTTTTTCACAAACTGTAAATTTGTTTTGCAACTGTGAATGAGCCCCGTCAGCGTGTTATGAGTGGGTGTTGGTCTATTCAAGAATCGCGAACGGAACTTAGTTACTAAATCCTAAGCGGGACATGATAAATGCTTTCCATATAATTGTGCTTTAACACCAAATTATTAGCAAATATTATCTGATGCCACTTCAGCATTTGTTTCTTGTCGATTTGTTTAAAAATCCTAGTGATAATTCGGATATCTCTCATAACCACAAAAATCCTTTAATCTAGGTATGAGAATTCAAACATTAAATCCATTTGAAAAAAATGAGATAACCGAATTCGGGGCCAATTTCTGAACACTCCGTATATTCTTTTGAAAAGTTTTCAAAGATTTAGGAAGCTTCACGTTTTATTCGGGAAAACTCTGATCATTTTTGACCTGGCCCTTTTTGTTTCCAAACAACTATATTTTTTAGAAAGCTGCATCTGTCAAAATTATCAAAAAGTTTAAATAACTTTCAACTGGAGCCCTGCAGACATATGATATTTTTAATAAAGTTGTATTGAAATTTAAAAAAACAAAGTTTGGGTCCACTTCCGGTAAAACCGGAAGTCGTAGATAACTGAAATTATTTTAACTGAAACCAGCTCCTCGAAAACCCCTTGTATACTAATAGTCCTAGTAGTTTCTGATATACATATCGACTCAGCTCATCTTGGTATACCCTGACATATATAAAATTAATACAGAGTGTTCCTAAATTGGAGGTACAAACGAAAAGGGGAGATTCCTTGAATAGTTTTAGGAAGAAAAAGTCCCATAAACATGGGTCCGCAAACGTTCCGTTTTCAAGATACAGAGTGTTAAAGTTTCAAGTTTTTTTCTCATAGTATCTGCACTTCACAAGATATTCAAATGAAATTTGGCATAGATATTACAATTAAGAGTTTACACCTTGTGACATGCCAATTTCGATTGCAAATCTACATGGTGATATTTTTTCGGGAACACTGCCCACTGTTGTCCTTCAGAACTTTTTTTGGTGAGCCACTGGTACTTTCAAAAATTGTAAAGAAAAGCTTTGTTGTTATACTAAACTTTATGTTTTCTTGTAGTTTTGTCGTATCTACTACCGGTTTCGAGAAAAAAATTTTGAATGATTCTCTTGAAATCCTCAGAAAAATCAGAATTATCATAGAAATCTAGTTACCTACCTAGTAGGCTGTGGTGAATGAATAAATTTATTGTTAGTTTTGACACATCAAATTAAACTCCTGTGTTTTGAAAATTAAAGATGGTTACATTTTAATATCAAAACATGCCGAATTTTACGAATTCCGAAATGGCTGACATGCATTTCATGTATGGTCTTGCAAATGGTAATTCACGAGAAGCTAAGCGTCTTTACATTGAACGCTATCCCAATAGAGTGATTGATGTCTGGTCATCGGATGTTCTCTAATATTAACAGGCGTCTTTCAGAAACTGGATCTTTTTCTGCGAAAAATATTAATGCAGGTAGACCACGAAGTGTAAGAACACCACGACTCGAAGAGGCAATGCTGAACGAAATAGAAGAACATCCAGGAACCAATACAAGAAAAATTAGTGTTACCTAAATACAAATCATCAAGTTGTTTGGAGGATCTTGCGGGATTCTTTGCTCTATCCTTATCACATTCAGAGGGTGCAGGCGCTCTTGCCTCGAGATTCTCATCCAAGAATTATTTTTTGTCAGTGGTACCTCAACAGACTATTGAACAATCCTCATTTTGATTGCCAAATCCTATTCACTGATGAAGCCTGCTTCTCAAGGATTTCAATCATAAATTTTCATAATGAACACATATGGGCTGAGGAGAATCCACATGAAATTGCTGAAGCTTATTTTCAAGAGGAATTTTCATTAAATGTGTGGGGTGGTAATATTGGCGATTATTTGATTGTTCCTTTCTTCTTGCCAGGGCGACTTACTGGTCAATCATACAGACATTTTTTAGAGAACGATTTGCCCTTGTTATTGGATAATATACCTCTTATGATGTGACGTGAAATGTGGTTCATGCACGACGGTGCTCCTGCTCATTTTTCATTTTTGGCTAGGGAGTATTTGAACGAAAATTAGGTAAACAGGTGGATTGGACGAGGTGGACATCAGCCATGGCCCGCCAGATCCCCAGATTTAAATAGTTTAGATTTCTTTCTATACGGCCATCTGAAATCTCTAGTGTACATAACGCCAGTGAATACCGTAGACGAACTGAAAAATCGTATAATAGGCGCGTTTGATACAATTAGGAATACTCCAGGAGTGTTTGAAAGAGTTCGATCGTCTATGAGAAGAAGAACAGAAGCTTGTATAAGGATTGGGGGAGGACATTTTCAACAATTGCTGTAGTTTAGTTCCTTTGTTGTTATTTAGTTTTTTATTATGATTAATTTTTGAGTTGTACGTTTCTTTCAGTAATACATTTTTTTGATGATTATACCAGTTTATCGAATCTTTAAGAATCATTGCTAGTTTAATAAATCAAAATTTTTTCTCGAAACCGGTAGTAGATACGACAAAACTACAAAAGAACATAAAGTTTGGTATAACAACAAAGCTTTCCTTTACAATTTTTGAAAGTACCAGTGGCTCACCAAAAAAAGTTCTGAAGGACAACAGTGGACAGTGTTCTCGAAAAAATATCACCCTGTAGATTTGCAATCGAAATTGGCATGTAACAAGGTGCAAACTCTTAATTGTAAATTTCTATGCCAAATTTCATTTGAATATCTGTGAAGTGCAGATACTATGAGAAAAAAACTTGAAAAAAATTGAAACTTTAACACTCTGTATCTTGAAAACGAAACGTTTGCGGACCCATGTTTATGGGACTTTTTCTTCCTAAAACTATTCAAGGAATCTCCCCTTTTCGTTTGTACCTCCAATTTAGGAACACCCTGTATATTAAATATAAAATTAACCATAACTTGAAAACTATCGGTCATCGGACTTTGCGGCCATGAAGACATTTGTTAATTTCGTTGGAATCTACAAAATAGGAAAATTTCAGCCAAATCCACCGGGGGCCACTTTCCATAAGGAATGTGCGGGGTCCTTTTAGATGTTAATTCAAACATAGTGCTGATACTAATTTTGAGTGGCTTCTATATCAATACACTGTAATTTTTACAACAATTGATTATATTACTAAGCAAAACAGTTAAAATATTATATAATAAATGTTGTTGGTGCCGTCTCGCAACCATTTATTGGATGAATGAAAGACCTAGCGTGTCACTAATTCGAGTCAATAACCGACCCATTATTTAATATAAAAATGTGACCACCCAGAAAAATACATAACGGACTATATAACTTAAATTAAATAAATTTTGTTATAGTACCGATTCCCATCCCAAATTTGTTGAACCATCATTACATAATACAAAACTTATGATTATAGGTTGTACATCGTTCCCATGCTTCCATTCAGTGTTCTAAACGGTAGAAAAACCACGTAAAAAGTGTAAAAATTATAGGATTTCATTTAATAAATAGCCTCAAGTTTGTTCGTTTTGGTGTTTCAGGTAGAACAAGTAAGTTTTGAAACATGAGATTATAAGTATTTATCATTGTCCCAAAGTTTACTCTTAAGAGATATTAGCTAGTAAATAATGTTAAATCACAAACAGTTAACATAATTATAGCTGAGTGGCCACTCAATATAAAATCCACCTAAAGATGGGTAAACTGGCTGTGTTATGATTTGAATTTTTAATACTTTTCTAAGAAGGCAGTTTTCTCATTATCTTTTATATACATGGTTTCTCAAGGAAAATGAGACTAGAAATATTTCATTTTAAAGCCTGTTTATAAAGGAATCCAAGAGTGAATTTTTTTGATATTCCATCCACTTTTAAAATATATATTCTTAGATATTTTTCTAATCTCTGATTTTATTGACGAATACTAATTAAAATAGATAATTCGTTTATACATTTAAATCCTTTTTGATATTACGACAAGGAAGATGAAACTGAGAATAGATTTTAAATCATTATAATTTAAATTACTAGAAATTTCTCGTTGCAAGGAATTATATCCTTCCTGTTCTAACCTATGTATTTTATTTTAGAAAAGGAACAGCTGTAATCAATATTAGCATTTCATGTATAGGAATTATAAAAAAATATATCATTAGACTCACACAAATGAAAATTCTTATATAAATAACTGTGTAAATAAAACTAACATCGAGCTAATATTATTTTAAAATCATCATAAAATAGATTAACATCATCTCAATAAAAATAAGTTGACTTAACAAATGCACTACTACTTTTATGAGTATATATAGGGTATTTAAAAAAAACTAGCTCTAACGCATTTTAAAAATACAGAAACCGACTTCGGTACATTTAGTGCAGAGTATTAGTTTTTTATGTTTGATAGAAACTGGTTTTAAGGATTGAAATCATTGTTCCTATTTTATATCTTTGTTTTATTAATATATTTACAATTTTACACAAATGTATGTACATTTATCTTTCATGTATCCATGTAAAAAGACTGACTTTTTCCATATGGTTTATAACTGTCAAAAGGAAATAAATATATTATCCCGACTTGACCATACAATGTATGGCATCACACTCCCTCTAAGGCACACATAGTGTGGGGAAAATTCACTAAACCCCAGATATACTACATATCAAAAGGGTTTAGCTCTGTGGGAGCCCTTGCCAGGTTATCAGGCCCGTGGTTGGCGTCGTGGCTGCAGTTCACCATAAATTTTCTGACCGTCCGGGCTGTTCCTAACAGGACGGCTTTTTGCATTTGTTTGTAAAGGTGTTCGTCCAGACCAAGGTATTTTAAATTGTTTAATAGATGTTTTGGGACTAGTCCTGTTGTTGACATAACAATTGGTACAGTTCGTGTGTTGTTCATGTTCCACTGAGTCTTTATTTGAAATTCCAAATCTCTATATTTGGTTATTTTCTCAGCCTGCTTGATATTTATATTATTGTTGTTGGGAATTGCTATGTCAATTAAAGTTGTTTTCCGAGAGACTTTATCTACCAAAACTATATCTGGTCTATTGTGAGCAACAGACCGATCGGTCAGTATCGTGCGGTCCCAGTACAGCTTGTAGTTGTTATTTTCTAAAACAGATTCTGGTTTATATTTATAGTATGGTAATCTTACGACTGTGATAATTCATGTTTCAGTGCTAGTTCCTGATGAAGTATTTTTGCCACAGCATCGTGTCGTTCTTTGTATTCAGTTGCAGCGAACGCTTGACAACCTCCTGTGATATGCTGGATAGATTCAGATGTTTGGCAACCGTACCTGCATCTATCGTTGTTAATGGAAGGGTCTTTAACGATGTACTTTAGGTAGTCCTTAGTTGGAATAAAAAATCCCGTGTGGTGACCGGGTTAGAATAGCACCACGGTATCCACCGCCTGTCGTATGAGGCGACTAAAGGGGCAGCTGTCCGCTGACCTACTACCTAGCTTTCCTTCCTTCTCCACAACCCGCACGGGATGGTCTGGTTTAAATCATTTCATCTGGGAAGTGACAACCCACGGGTCTGAGTTACCTGGGTCACCAGGGTCAATTGGTGACAACACCCATGAAAATGGAGCTAAGAAATAAAAAAAATATATTATTATTATTATTATTTTCATCTTTTTTATGCCTTCCATAAAATTTCTTCATGTTTGAAAATAGGAAATAGCCGCAGGAGGCTAAATCTGGAGAATATGCTGGATAGGGTAGCAATTCGTGGTCAAGTTTATGGATTTTTGACATGGTGGTTACAAGCGTGCATTGTTTAAATAAAACCGCACTTTTTCTGTGTCAAATGCTGTCGTTTCTGTTTCTGTTTCAGACAACTATAGTCATAACTCGAAAAAACTTGAGTGTCCCTTGATAGAGCTTGCTCAAACAGCGCGGGAAATTCAAAAAGTAATTGACTTTTCAAACTGCCTCCGAATTGGGCTTATTAAAATCTTATCGTTTGTGATCTGCTGGAATTAATTTCTTTGCTTGTAACATATGATAGTCGTTGGATTGGACGTTGAGGTCTAGTTGGTTGGCACCACGTTCGCCTGATATAAATCCTTTGGATTTTTATCTCTGGGGACATTTGAAGGAAATTGTTCATAAAACAAATGCAACTAATACAGGCGGAAATTTACAGAAATCACCATGATTGTAAGAAGGCAATCTTTAAGTTGTAGCTACATGCCTGCAGTGAAGCTGATGGTGGTTATTATGATCATTTTCCGTGTTTTTTTTTAAGTTTATTGTGTGTTGTTCATTAAGTTTTAAAAATAATTGCTTTTAAATATACATGCTGTCAATTTTCTTCAAAATGGCTTGATTAAATATCTTGAAAACTAAGATTTTTTTGTATGAACTTTGCTTGTTGTTTACAATAAATAAATTTATATTTACAGATTAAGAATAATTACCAAATTTAGACCAAAGCTTTTGGTACATTTCAAAATATTAATAATTTTTGGGAACCTACATCAAAGTTCGGTGATAATGGAAATGATAATAAATTACATATTTGAAATTGCCCTCCTTAAATATGATAAAATTATATATAATGGTGGGCTAGTTATTAATAAAGTTTTAAAAAAATCTTAATAAATCTGATGTCTCTCGTCAAAGAAAGTATGCATATTACACATAAGCGTAAAAAGTGTGGGATCATCATTATTTTATGACTGAATGGAATATTGAAGCAGTGCGAAGAATCGCTGCTGAATAATGAAAAACTTTCACAGGATGCACAAGAAACTGAAACAACAGGTATTGGAAAACAAAAGAATTACTAAACAGAAGACAATCGATAGTATATTTACATACAGAGGCGTTCGTTTTATTTTTTTTTGTTACAAAAAAATTCTTTCAGTATATTTTATCAACTGTTATATTTCTGATAGTCTACTAATACATATTTATGTGATATGTAGGATGTCTAAAGTGATTTAACAATATCTAATGGTCACAGTGACATTCGCATTTCTTTCATTTCACCGTCCAAAAAATGTCTCTGGCAAGTCTTGCAAAATTAAGAAGTCAATTTCGAAATAAAAGAATTATATCGGATTTTTGGTACAGATTCAAACATAAGAAAGTAGTCACGCAACATCATAAAGAAATTTTTCCAGGAACCTGTATGGAAAATCTTTAAAACTAAACGAAAAGTGCCGAAAACTAAACCTATCCCAGTGGAGGGACCGTTTACCCCAAAAGATATCCTGACCCCGACCCTGATTTGAGTTCTTTCGGTGGACAGGTATACAGAACAGGTGGCGGAGCTTACGTTATTCAAAAGGATTTAGCGCCACAATTAAGGCCAAAGGATTCCTCAGAAGAACAGTTACTAGATAACTTACAAAGACACCCGAGCCTGAAGAAAGTTGTGGATCCAATGCCTGAATTCGAATCTGTCGAACAACGTTTACTAGATCTTAGCGAGAAAAAACTTCACCCTTTATACAGAAAGCAACTTTTTCTCCCTAAGAAACAAACACCAACCGATTTTGGAAGTTCTTCTAAAAGTCCAGTTAAATGTAAAACCAGACCAGCTGGTTCAGATTCAGTGTCAGATCAAATAGAAGCTTTTAAAGTCCAGTTAGAAAAGAAAAATATAATGTGGGATTTTAAACGATTAGAACTTCCACGTATTCAATTGACATCTAATGAAAATTACAATTTAAAACTCTAGTCGCGGAAGCGACAAAAATGTTAGCGAAGAAAGTGAAAAAAAAAAGTTATACATGATGACATCTGAAAAAGTGTTCGAAAGTGCCATGCCTTTACAAAATCAGTTTAAAAGATCGACGGGAATTTTAAACTGATCATCCTGTCTCTGTTTCTCTTTCTACGAGGGCTGCCTTTTATATTTCGGGATTAGAGAACAAAAACAAATATTAATCATCGAAAATCGCTTTATTGTTTTTCAAAATATTCCCCATGCATGCGTTTGAACCAATTGTCGAAGCACTTTTTCCACTCTGATTGAGGTATCTCCAAAACATGCATTCTGAACGCAGCAACCGCTTCTTCAGGTGTCGAAAAACGTTGACCTCTCAGTTTGTTTTTTACGTGCGGGAATAAAAAGAAGTCATTTGGTGACAAGTCAGGACTATACGGCGAATGACTCATCAAATCGATGTTTTGAGTGGTCAAAAATGCAGTTGTTTGAGCCGATGTGTGAGAGCTCGCATTGTCGTGGTGAAGAGTGATCCGTCTTCGGCGGTTAGTTTTCCTCATTTCTTGGAAGACAACTGGCAAACAAATGGTTGTGTACCACTCAGAATTGACTGTTCTGCGTTGTTCTAGTGGTACGGTTGCGACATGTCCAGTTTTTCCGAAAAAGCAGGCGATCATTTGCTTGGAAGTGCTTCGTGCGCGAACAACTTTTGTTGGATTCGGCTCATCTTGAAACACCCATACAGTCGACTGCTGTTTACTTTCGGGCTCATATGCGTAAATCCACGATTCATCACCTGTCACTATGTCATAAACGTGTTTTGAAGCACCGCGATCGTATTTTTGAGCTTTTCTTTCGACCAATCGACACGAGCCTTTTTTTGAACGATTGACAAATTGTGTGGGATCCGACGCGAACAATTTTTTTTCACATTCAAATGTTTATGCAATATTGAATGTATGCTGGTCCCACTAATGTGTAAGGTTGACTCAATCTCACGATAGGTGACATGACGATCTTGCAATATTAGTTCGCGCACAGCATCAATGGTTTCCGGAACAACAACTGTTTTTGGACGACCTTCACGAAATTCGTCTTGGAGTGAACTACGACCTTGATTGAATTCACCATACCATCAATAAAAATTAAATTAAGTTCATCCATGCACTCTTGTTCACGAGTTAATTCCATTTTTTGGCCGAGATGAATCCTTTAAGTTACTGTAAACAACACATAGCGTCAAAACGTTCTGAGTACGTAAAACCTCAAAAATGTCAAACTTTACGACAGAGCTGTCAGTTGTCAGATTGCACACTAGGGTTGTCCAATCCCGAAATATAAAAGGCAGCCCTCGTATGTGTCATACATTTCAGCAAGATTAAATTGAATTTCCATCGTCTTGATCTCACAACGTTTCAGTAGTAGTGTCACTGAGGATGACATGAAGTAAGTGGGAAACCAAGAAGAATTACTAGACAATTGATGAGTTCATACTGGAAGTTAGCACTGGTAAAAGAAACCAGAAGAGGTGAATGTGTACTGGATATTCCGCTGAAGTATAGAGTAGACGTATAAACGAAAAGTTTTGTCCCCTAACACCAAATCTTTCTCTTTTCACTCAACGCACGTTTCAACAATGAAGCTGTCATCATCAAGGAGTTGTTGTTTTGGTTTACTCCTTGATGATGACAAGATCGCCGTTGGAAAGTGCGTTCCGTGAAATAAAAAAGGTTTGATGTTAGGGTAGAAAACTTTGTGTTTATGCCAGTATACTTTTGCCACCATCATCGAAAATGTTTTTTTTATTTTAGTTGTCGACGTATGTAACTGAACTTTATTCCCGTGGACATTTTTTTTTGGTATATTTTCTTCTATAAATCTATTCAACACGGAATGTAGGATAGTGATCACTTGGATTGAATTAACCATAAAACATTTTTTAAAAAATATAACCGACTTCCACCTATAACTAAAAAGCTAAAAATAATTATAACAAAATACAACTCTTGCAAATAAATAATACATTCAATGTTATCAGGTACCTACCCAGGAAGTAAAAAATTTAAACATTAAAAGGTGCTCATTCTGTACAAATTAATTACCTACCAATCTAGTATATTTTTGAAGTCGGTGCCAAGCAACAATCAAGTTTGATGAAGTAGTAGATAAGAGTAGATAGAGTTGTATTTTGTTATAATTATTTTTAGCTTTATAGTTATAGGTGGAAGTCGGTTATATTTTTTTTAAAATGTTTTATTTTCAACTTTTTAGTTTTTTTGAACTCAGGTAGTTTTCATTCTTTATTTTTTATGTTGTATGTATAACCTTAATAGACAGAACCAGGTAAAATCGAAAATCTCAACATTACACAATGATACGTTTTCATTTAAATTGACAAGTAAATCCACTCCGCCCTATGTACCAACCATCATGTACATACGACTGGCCACGGACAAGCATAAATTTGTTAGCTGTCTTCTGTAAATTATAGGACGGAGTAGAATCCATCCCATATTTACGGAGTCAAATCCGTCTTATATTTTAACCATAGTATATAACTCCTTGTAGGCTACCCCATAAATTATTTCATTTTTAACATTTTATATTATCGCCCTGTATAACATTAATATCTCTCCACACTTTATGCAACTTCTTATGGGCTATAAAATAAATAATTTTTAATCACACAGTATAAATATAATTCAACTCCAGCATATATTTCAACCATCCTGTATATGATTTGCTTATGTCCACATCATATAACAGTTTTTTAATCACTCTATATAATTTTAATTTCACATTTTTTCCAACACTTTTATGCAACGAAACGTCCAGTCCACCCTATATTTCAACCATCCTGTATATATGGCTGCCTATGGACCACTATCATTCTACTCCGTCCTATATTTCAATCATCATATAAATGCAACTCCTTCTATCACTTTACTTTGTGAGTTTGTTTGCTATAACTAAACACCCTGTGTATAAACGCACCAAATAGCAGTTTAAAGTTTAAAGTGTTGTCACTGAATTTTCTATTAGGCCGGGAGAATGTGACAACCAAAAGCACCGTCTTCGCAAAATGGAAAAATTTGCATTTAAATAGGTATTTGGGTGGTATTCAAACAAAAGGAGCTTGGTACTCATTGATTTAAGGAGCCGAAAATACTATGCTTTACTACCTATATGCTTGAGATGTACATAGAAAATTTTCAAATTCGCATGAAAAACTTCCAGTGCCTAAAATTACCGCACTATTACGTTGGAATTAAAATATTTATGAGGGAATGTCCATTATGTCATATCGATGAAATTTTTGATAAGAATGTTGGAATTTTCGGCGATGTTCTGCAAAACTGCAAGTTGCACGTCGCAGAAAAGTATATGAGATCACCTAGGGATCTTCCTTAATAGATTAAACGTTAAAAAAAATACACATCCATAAGGAGTTATCGAAAAATCGACTAAAATATTAGGGATATTGGTCGATTTCCATGCACGCATGTGTTCATTCACAAATTTCATCACTTTACCAATAGAATTCTTTTTTAAAACTTGAAGTTTTACCAATCCAGATATATACTCTATTAAACAAGACCATATTCATTCAAAACGGTTCACCACAGAAGAAGTAATCAGGTAACAAACATACAAAAAAAGCAAAAAAAATACCCGACGAATTGATAACCTCCTCCTTTTTGAAAGTCGGTTAAACATATGATTTTCACTTCACTACAGTGCAATAAAAGAAATTAAGTAGCCTGAATAAAACAAGCTCCTACATATATTTTAAAAATTTTGCTCTTTTCAATTCCTATTACAAGGTGTTAAAAACAGCATTGTGGTAATTTTTTTAAGATAAGCTTAGTATATTTTTTTCATTAATTTTAAATCTATTAAACTCTAGACAATATAATGTCTCTAGTCAAGAATATTCATCTGATGTACATCTCTCAACTGATCCAAATCTTGTAAAATTATTTATGTATTTAGTACATAAAAAACTGAATTTAATAGCTTCTCACGAAATGAATTTTGACAATTAGGAGTTTTAGGCAAAAAAAACTTGTTAACAGAAACTCCAAATTGGGAATCTTTCTGTGTATAGAAATAATACGAAAAATACGTAGGGTAAACTAAAACTTACCGAACAAACTATGAATCTGTGTTTTGGAGATTTTTAATCTATTGAACGCAACATATTACTTCTAGCTGATCAGTTGAGCTCTCCTCAACTCGATTGGTTGAGATCTCGAATAATTATTAGTGTATTTAGTACATAAAACTCTTAGATTAAATTAATAAAATAAAATAAATTCAGTTTTATGTTCTACATACGTAAATAAACAAACAGTCCAGAAAACTGCAGAAAATCCACATACATAATAAAATTTATTTTATTTAATTAATATTTATTTTGATTTAATTCCAATCTATTTTCAAATAATTTTATTTCATATATCTAACGATCACTAAATTAATTTAAAACTGACGCTTTCGCCAAATTTTATCGTAAAATAAGTTGTTTCCGTTTAATAAAAGAAACAGTATATGTTACTTTATTGAAAACAATATGTGAAAACTTTGGAACATAACTTAATATAGTTTAAACTATCCAAATGTTTAGTTGTTTTCGAGTAATCTCTAAAATCTTCTAAGAAACTTTTCAAGGGACAAAGTATCTTGGTTTCATTTTTTGTGAATATTTCTAAAATACGCAAAGAATATTTTACTGTAGTGCACTCTAATTCATTGCAATCAATTAATCTCCTCGACGCACGCCACTGCACGCTAACGGCTTGTGTGGTGCAATCATTAACTTTTTATCCATAAATCATAATGCTATACATACAAACAAACCTGCAGGATTACGTGGTTTTGGATAATAACAAAACCGGGAAGTTCACTAGCACAGATATGGATTAAATATTCAAATGACGGTGAAAGAAATCCATGCATATTTGATGAGACGGCTTTTTATTGGAGCAGCACATCCTTTTTTATGTGTTACTATTTAAATGTCTCGTTCTTTTGGTATTTAATTTTGTTATTGGAAAACAAGTTATATATAAAAATATAAAGCGTTATGTTTTTATTTGGTGATCTATGCTATGCGAAGTTTTTTTTGATGATCAGTATGGAGATCTCGGAAACTAGCGGAGATAGGAGATAGAGCAATGGTTAAATTGGGTAAGATTTGCAGTTTTACTGGCCCAATTTAATGACACTTTCGGATTTTTGTAAAAAGTAATGGCTTACTAGATATTTTGAAAAAAAAACGAAATTCTGTCGATTTAGTCAAATCCCTCTAGCTCCTTTGTTTTTGATCTTATAAAAAAGTCTAGATTTTAAAATTGACGGGAATTGTATCCCGAATATGATTGTCATGTCCTAGTTTACGTGACAGCTCTCGTTTTCGAGATATGACACAAACTTATCTTTTTTTGAATGGAAACCATAGTTGGCTATGACCTCAAAAAATCGGACGTTTTTAGAGCTTTTCAACGATATAATACTCGATATACTTATTCATAAAAATAACGGAGTTATGGATGCTTTTCTCTCTTATTTTCACTTTTAACGTAGGTAGCCATGATACTGACAAGTTTTCGTGATCAAATGGAATATTCTAAGGAAGAAAAACTGAATATGGTGGAATGTTATATCATACGCCATAAAAATTCAGTTCGTGCAGCTGAGGAATACTTTCATAGATATTTTAATCGTCGTCAACCTGCTCTATGTACATTTAAGAGGCTTTACGATAGTTTACGCAGATATGGATCTTTTACTAAACCACCAAAGGATCGTAATCAAATTAACGAAGCAGCACAAATAAATGTTTTGGCGATGTAAATCAAAATCCATCTACATCAACTCGTGAGATTGCGACAGAAGCTGGCACATCTCAACGAACTGTAATTAAGGTACTGATAGGGCACAAAACCGTACAAACTTTCAGTTTCTCAAACTTTGCATGCTGGTGACGAACATCGACGTATTTTGTTTTGTACATGCTTTAGAGACATGTGCCTTGACAATCCACAGTTTCCATTAAAGGTGTTATGGGTAGATGAAACTAGATTTACTAATTGCGGTATGTTCAATAGACACAATGAGCATATCTGGGCTAAAGAAAACCCTTTCTTTCTTTCCATGTAGAACAAAGATAAAATTTGGTTTTAATGTTTGGTGTGGTATCATAGGGTCTACTATTCAGGAGCCTTTTATCTATGACGAATCACTTACTGGGGAGCGCTACTTTTGAAGACATTTTGCTTAATTTGAATTTGAGAACCGTTTAGAAATTGAATGGTTCCAACATCATGGAGCACCTGCTCATAACTCGTTATTAGTAAGACAACACTTAGATAATATCTATCCAAACTCTTGGATAGGAAGTAATGGCCCTCGCGAATGGCCACCCCGGTCTCCCGATTTGGCAGTTATAGATTTCTATTTATGGGGTGCGCTAAAAAACAAAGTATACAAAAGAAAGTATGAGACAGTTGGTGACCTAAGGGAGGCGGTATTACAAGCAAATGAAGAAATTTATAGGCGGTCTGTGAGGAAAGCGGTAATGTAAATCTTAAAAAGATGCAATTTTTGTCTAAATAACAATGGTGAACTTTTCAAACAAATTGTAACCATTAATATGTTCTTTAATTTCTGAAGTTTTTAGTAAGTACCTACTTATTTAGTTTTTTAGTTATATCTGATATACCTAATAAAAAATTGTTCAATGTTTTTTGGAATAGTTATTAATAAATCAATCTCATGGCTACCTACGTTAAAAGTGAAAATAAGAGAGAAAAGCATCCATCACTTCGTTATTTTTATGAATAACTATATCGAGTATTATATCGTTTGAGGTCATAGCCAACTATGGTTTCCATTCAAAAATAGATAAGTTTGTGTCATATCTCGAAAACGAGAGCTGTCACGTAAACGAGGACATGACATATTCGGGATACAATTCCCTTCAATTTTGATATTTACACTTTTTTTATAATATCAAAAACAACGGAGCTAGAGGGATTGGACTAAATCGACAGAATTTCGTTTTTTCAAAATATCTAGTAAGCTATGACTTTTTACAAAAATCCGAAAGTAGGTATCATTAAATTGGGCCAGTAAAACTGCAAATCTTTCCCAATTTAACCATTGCTCTATCTCCGCTAGTTTCCGAGATCCCCATACTGATCATCAAAACAAAACTCACCCTGTATATTACCATTAAGCCTAAAAGGGCCTTTCAAGTGATAGAAACTTTTTTATTAAAACAATTTTTTAATAAGTTATACGGAAGCTAATCCTGGTTAGTAAATATTTCTGGTCAACAGCAAAATCACGAAAAGCTCTGTTAACCTTTCCAATTCTCGGTGTTAATGATAGATATTAATTATAAAAAAATTAGAAATTAATTTTGGAAATGTTAAAAATATTTTTTAAAAACTCTGATTGGACGATTTTATAAAAAGTTTTTTCGAACTCTATAAATATTAATTAAAAAAAAACAATATCTGTGGTAATTTTTTAGATTAATTCAACATTTTTGTAGGAATATTTGGGAGTTTAAAATAATTAGAATATTATTTTATCAACGTCACTCTAGGACCGGTGTTGCCAGATTTCGATTATGTAAATTGAAAATAGAAATTACGAAATATAATTCGTCTATCCCAGATTTCCAAATAAATTTGTTAAAACATTATAAAAATGTCTGCGAACATACTGGAAAACACAAGGATTCGCATCCCCAATTTAAAGAGCACATAAAAATCATTTTTCGAATATTTTTGTTAAATCTGGAGAGTACCAAAGATAAAAAAAATTCAAAATTTAATATTTTTCTCGTTTTTTTTTCATAGTGAATAATTGCCGATCAGGTTTTCTGTTAATTGATTTGTATAATATTGATTTTTTAATGTACTATTGTTTGGTCTATAAATTGATAGATTGTCACTTCAAAATTTTTGTCACAAATTTGTTTATTCGCAGACATAGTTTATATAATAGGTGATTAATTTCGATAAGGATTCCTTTATTACTAAAGTGAACTTAAACTTTGTAACAATACTTACAAGTTGCATTTTTTTTAATAATATTATTGTGTAAGCAACATATGGGCGTAGGTTTTGATCAAGGTTGGGGCAAAAAAATGTCTAAAATGGCTACAAAAAACTGCTTTTAACTTTAATTAACAAAACAGTCGTATATAATATAGATAAAAGTAGAAATTTTGTTAGCTTTTAATAATTAAATTATTGAGAAAGGAGGTTTGATTTTTTCCAATTAGTTTATTTATATACCTAAACCGGGATTTAAACAAAGTTTTCCGACGTTTCGCCCACACTTATAAGGGGCTTTTTCAAGGATGAGACAAAAAACAAAATAAATGTTACTTACCTTGAGGCTACTCCATTCATTTCATCTTTTTCTCACGAACACACTTCAAAACTTTACTTTTTATTCAACTTGTCACAATGATGAACAAATTCTAAATGAGTAATAGATATGAAGAAATATTAATTGGCCTCCCGAAATTTACAGGTAAAAGAAGGGTAGGAGGAACTTAATGGGATAATTTTAATATTGTGATGAAATGAGCATTTATGAGTCAGACAGAGTGTTTGAAAGCAGCCCATTTTCAAACAACGTTTGTGCTCACCCACACCAATAAAACTTGTGGATAGAATAAAAACCTTTAGATGTGGTTTGTATCCAGGGCAACATTTGTGAGATTTTGGATAGTGGTTTGTAGACTGTTTTCAGCTTATGGAGAAGCTTCCCAATCCTATCCGTGACGTGTATATGGCAATATGCTACTGCTTTATTAGTGACAATAGAAGGGGATGTTGTGACGCGAAATGGAATTGCGAATTTCTCGTTTGCTGTAGCCGTTGTTTAGTGCTACCCTCAACCCAGCTAACCCTAAAAACACGAAAACCGACAAGTAATTGCTGACTGGAACTAGAAACGAATTTAAGCACGATATAGTTTTTTACTGCAACCACTGCATCCTAAAATTTATTATTAGCAACAAGACAGCGCAACGTGTCCGTATGTGTATATATGGAACCCTAATTTAATTGTTAAAAATACGATTTTAAGTGTTTGAATGCAACGTCTTAACATCAAGTGACGATAAATGGAAACATTAACTAAACTATGTAGAATTTTTTATTTATTATATCTCTACCTTTACAATTCATATATCGCTGCCGCTGATTCAATTTTTTTACGATGCTAATCCGATGGAAAAAACTTTTATGAGGAAAAATATAAACGGCCGGGGAGTAATTAAGATAGAATAAAAAACAAATGATCGCGTGATTGCCTCAAAGTACTTCCATTAATTTGTTCAATGAATAATATAAAAGACAAATGTCTTAAATACGAAAGTTATGAAACGACAGAAATTATTAACAAATTTTCAAACGCTGTATTTTCCCAAAAACTTTTTTATCACGCGACTCATTTGACAAACTTCTTAAGGTTGGTAACATGAATTAGTCAGGCTATAAGTGGCTACACTTTTCAAGTGGAATTATATACACAGAAAAGCCTGTAATTTTTTAAATAGAAATTACAGGTGAGCAATACAAAAGGTAATTTCCTGAAGAATTACGGAAACCGACTTCTGATTATGAATATTGATAACAATAATGAAAATAATTGGAAATCAATTTGAATAGAGAATCGAAATTTACGGGAATAGAGAAACAATTTGAATTTGAATCGTCGGCCATAATCAGTATAATGGTGAGTCGGGTTTGCTATGCTTTATCAGCTGTTTTTTCTTCGTAGAGTAAACAAAAGAATAATATAAAATTTTTCTTCCTTTTAAGAGTTTCTAAGATAGCAAGAGAAGTTAAGCTGCACAATTGAGAACTAAAATAAATACCCGTTAATGTAAAAGTAGAACCACATAAACACATTAGCAGAGAAAATTCTACTAAGGATTATACTGCTACATAACAAAAGTATGAAAGCATTAAAATTTTCTCTTCTAATAATGTGTTTATGTGGTTCTACTTTTACATTAACGAGAATTTACGTTAATGTAATGTACTTTTACATTAACGAGAATTTACGTTAATGTAAAAGCAGAACCACATAAACAACTGACAGCTCTATCGTAAAGTTTGACATTTTTGAGGTTATACGTACTCAGAACGTTTTGACATACGAGCGCTATGTGTTGTTTACAGTAACTTAAAGGATTCATCTCGCCCAAAAAATGAAATTAAATCGTGAACATTTTTCTGAGATTATATTTACAACTTTCGACGTGGATTAAGTCAGAAAGAGTGCATGGATGAACTTAAGTTAATTTTTGCCGATCAAGGACAACTGTTTATCGATGGTATGGTGAATTCAATCGAGGTCGTAGTTCACTCCAAGACGAATTTTGTGAAGGTCGTCCAAAAACAGTTGTTGTTCCGGAAACCATTGATACTGTGCGCGAACTGATATTGCAAGATCGTCATGTGACCTATCGTGAGATTGAGTCACCCTTACACATTAGTGGGACCAGCATACATTCAATATTGCATAAATATTTGAATGTCAAAAAAATTTGTTCGCGTTGGATCCCACACAATTTGTCAATAGTTCAGAAAAAGGCTCGTGTCGATTGGTCGAAAGAAAAGCTCAAAAAATGCGATCGTATTTTTTGAGCTTCAAAACACGTTTATGACATAGTGACAGGTGATGAATCGTGGGTTTACGTGTATGAGCCCGAAAGTAAACAGCAGTCGACTGTATGGGTGTTTCTAGATGAGCCGAATCCAACAAAAGTTGTTCGCGCACGAACCACTTCCAAGCAAATGATCGCCTGTTTTTTTCGGAAAAACTGGACATGTCGGAACCGTACCACTAGAATAACGCAGAACAGTCAATTCTGAGTGGTACACAACCATTTGTTTGCCAATAGTCTTCCAAGAAATGAGGAAAACCAACCGCCGAAGACGGATCACTCTTCACCACGACAATGTGAGCTCTCGATTTGATGAGTCATCCGCCGTATAGTCTTGACTTGTCACCAAATGACTTCTTTTTATTCCCGTACGTAAAAAACAAACTGACAGGTCAACGTTTTTCGACACCTGAAGAGGCAGTTGCTGCGTTCAGAATGCATGTTTTGGTACCTCAATCAGAGTGGCAAAAGTGCTTCGACAATTGGTTCAAACGCATGCATATAATCATAAAGCTCCTTTCAAATTGGAAGAATTTGAAAGGGAGATCTTCAGAACTTTATGTGGCGCTCCTAGGTGCGACTTTCTTATAAGATAGTGCATTAGCCAAAAATGCGACCAAAGAACTTTGATTCAGTGATCCCATTAAAATCATAAGGGAAAACCTAGGAAAAACCTTATGAACTATCCCGATATTGGGTTGTTCACAAAGACATGACCATTAGCAATTTCTTCCTTAATCATCGGCAACTAGGAACGACTGAATTCTACGGAGGTAGTAGCGATACAATCGTTTTCATTTAAAAAAATTAAAGCAGATTCTTTTAGTTTTCTTTTGGTGTTGTATTCTTCTTTGTGTAATATAACTGAATTTTGAAACTGTATTTTATGACCAAGGTCCCAAGCATGTTCACAAATTTTGGATTGTTCAAATTGTCGTTTTTTATGTAATTTTTGTGTTCGTTTATTCGAACATTCAGAGGTGTAGAGGTTTCTCCAATATAGAATTTATTACACTCACACGGGATTTTATAAATGCATTTTTTTGTATTTTGAGTTGTGTTATTTGGTTTGGTTTACAGAAAATCGACTCATACTAACAGGTATCTCAACTTTAACTCTTTTAATCATCAAAGTTCAGTAAAAAGAGGTATCATTAAATCTCTATATGACAGAGCAAAAACCAACTGTTCTAACATCAATAAATTCAATGAAGAAAAAAGTTTATAAAAAATGTACGTTCTGCCAATCATTACCCAAATAATTTATTAATAACGAGTTAAACAAAATGGAATACCAAACAATCCCTAACACCCAACATCAAACTTCACCAAGCAACACTGACTCCCAAGATAATCACATTAATACAATAACTATACCATACATACGGGGTCTATTAGAAAGACTAAAAAGAGTGGGAAATAGATATAATATCAAAACATCATTTAAAACAAGAAATACACTAAAATCAATTATATCAAAAACCAAACCAAATAACACAACTTAAAATACAAAAAATTGCATTTATAAAATCCCGTGTGAATGTAATAAATTCTATATTGGAGAAACCTCTAGACCTCTGAATGTTGGAATAAACGAACACAAAAATTACATAAAAAACGACAATTTGAAAAATCCAAAATTTGTGAACATGCTTGGGACCTTGGTCATAAAATATAGTTTCAAAATTCAGTTATATTACACAAAGAAGAATACAACGCCAAAAGAAAACTAAAAGAATCTGCTTTAATTTTGTTAACTGAAAACGATTGTAGCGCTACTACCTCCGTAGAATTCAGTCGTTCCTGGTTGCCGATGTTTAAGGAAGAAATTGCTAATGGTCATGTCCTTGTGAACAACCCAATATCGGGATAGTTCATAAGGTTTTTCCTAGGTCTTCCCTTATGATTTTAATGGAATCACTGAATCAACAAAGTTCTTTGGTCGCATTTTTGGCGAATGCACTATCTTGTAACAAAGTCGCACCTAGGAGCGCCACATAAACTTCTGAAGATCTCCCTTTCAAATTCTTCCAATTTGAAAGGAACTTTATGATTATATGATCTTGAGAAGTTTCTGTGCTACCCTGTATGTTACAAATAAAATTGTCTTAGTTATGTCAGAAATCAAATAATACGCATTGTCAAATGTTTTAATTTACATCTTAGAATTGTGCCTTTTTTATCCGTAGTTTCTTAACATTGACAACGGGGTCTGATCTAGACCCCGAAACGTTTGGAATATACAGCGATTTTCTTTAAATTGTGGTGTTATTTCCCAAGAAGTACTTAGACATCAGTAAAGCAAATAAAGCAGCAGGATAGTACAATCTGGGGAAACAAACATCTTAAACGAAAAACTAGGTCCAATAATGTCACTCAGCAGAGGCAACTCTCGACATATCAACACAAAACGATTATTAGAAATGCGGATACTCTGGCAGATTGCAGGAAAAACAGTGGTGGATAGAGAAAGAAACATAACATAGGGTATAGGGATAAATCCCCTACATCAACAAGAACCATTAGCCGGCCAAGGAAGAGATGGTGTGACAGTATAAATGGTGATGGCTGAAGGTGAAGAAGAAACACGCCCAGCCCTTGTTTTACAAGAAGGAAGATGAAGAATATTATCTCCCTTATTTTGGTTATATTTGTATGTAGAGAAAATTAGTCGTTTTTTTTTCGTTTACCCTATAATTTGTATTACCTTTACTTTTTTACTTGAAATCTGTCATAAATAAAAAAATACCAATATTCTCGTGGTTCAAAATGAATGTTTCATACTAGTCATATGGTACAAAGCCCATTCAATCCTTTGCCTTTATTCAAATTTTTTTATTCGCATGATTTTACTCGAGCTCCAAACAAAAGCACACGGGAAAACACTGTGCACATGTTTTCACTGTCCATTGTTCGAACACCGAACGTACTTTTCAACTAATAGCAGGTTAAAAGCAAAAATTACCTAAAGAGCACTGTTAAAAAAATATTAAAAATAATAAAGAATGCCAGCATCTGTTGTGAAGACATTTAATTATATCTAATCCCGAAGCCAAAACCTACTATTTGCCTGTTAATAACAGCTCGAAATTTACCAAAAAGTCGGATTTAATTCATCCCTAATTCAATTTTAAGTCGATATTAAAGCACCAGGAGAAATTTCGAGTATTTATTTAATTAATCATTTCGTTATTTAAATTCGGACGAATAATCTTGATGGTAGATAGAAGAGCTGATAAAACGGAGGAAATGTGTTGGGGACTTTGAAAAAAGCTGTAATTATAAACAACTTCTACTTTACATAAAAATTTAATAGATTGTGTCGGTTATCTTGAAACACTTATTCTAATAGAGATTATTTACATTTTGTTTATCTCTATCACTTAGAATAATTAGTTAGATGAGTTCATTTTATTATAAAATAATTTTGTTCGTTATGGTGCGCTGTCAAGTGTAAAATTTATTGGGGAAGTTTCAGTTTGTATTCAAGAAATTTTTTGGGCTTTTGCAAATATTTAAGGAGTATCTTAAAACACTGACTCCGCCGCATTGTTTTTTCATAATTACTATATTAATATATTTTTAACAAACATATCGCAATAGTTAGAATGAGATCTTCATAGAAGCTATATAGTAGGAGAGATAGAGCGGGATTTTGCCTGTCATCCTGAAAATGACAGAATGTATCGTATTAAGTTCAATTCCTGAACTACATCACGTTTCTAGGCAGGCGCCAGTGGAAGTGATAACCGAGTATAGGGGGTGAAAGTGGTAATTTTGTTTTTTTTTGGTTAAGCTCATCATCGAGTAAACGTTCCAAAATTAGCTGCATACAAGATTGTGATATATTTAAGCAAATTCCCGAGAGGCATCTGCCTAGAGAGTTACCATCCATAGATAAGAGATTTATATATGTACATAGATAGGCAACTCACCGTGCAAAACACGTTCACTAGATTACAGCGCTCAAGTGAGTGGTTGAAAAAACATACAAGGCGGGAAAATTAAATACGGATTAGCATTAAATGCATTGTATTTTTTTAATTCTTAGTCATCCTGATTTCTGACTACATCTTTCACCAAGATGCAATCAGAAATGCAGGATGACTAATTATTATGTTTAAAATGTTATAAAAGGAATGGAAATACAATAGTAACCAATATTTATTGAAGGTTACATAGATTGTCTTTATTCCAATCGAACTTTTTTGATTGATCCATGATCTTGCCTTTAACAGTTCTTAGAAGGTGAGATGGTCTCCTGATATCCTGATAAAAATATATTTTATATATTAAAAATATAATTAAACTGTAGTAATATTTTTCCCTCTTCTATTTTTTCCTATTGATATATTTCCATGTTCAAAATTAGCAGCAGGTGGTGTTGCAAAAGATAAATCTTAGCAAATATTATCCTAGTCACTTTGCAAATCCGGGTTAACATTCTCCTTAGTTTTCTCATCTAAGAAATTTCACAATAATGTACTGTACTGGCATCAAAACTATTATGAAATAAATGACATACCATGATTATGAAATAATGAAGGAATGGCGCCAAATTTCAAGTTCGATTTCCTTCTTGTTAAGCCCCAACAAAACTTGCTTTCTGAGTAAAAGTGAGCATCACACACTCTGTAAGACATCCTAATTTGTTGGGGCGTTTTGTTCAACAGTTTACTGCTATTAATCTGGTTGACCCAAATTTGAAGTAGCTGCAAATATATTTCTTTTATTATACAAAATATAAATATTATTTAGTAAATACAGTTACATATTTTAATGCAATTATTTTATTTACCTCAGTTTCTTTTGGGAACCGATGCATCACTGTATTTAAACTAGTATTTCCACAAAAGGGAACACAGCAATAGATTACCATGATTTTAATGAATACAAAATAAAATGAAATTTGAGAGCATCAACTTAACTTACAACAATTCACAATTCAATAAACAAATCAAAAATTGCGAAAATAAAACAGAACACGGAACTTTCACAAAACAGTAGTTTCTTTATTTCTAAATGTTTGTCCTTTATTGTCTATATAAAAGTAAGAGGTAAATATATTCATGGACACAATCAACGCAACCATTAATAACGGAAAACTTATTCTATTTGTCAAATAGCGACACAGATCCTGAGGACTTTTTGACAAAGCATCCAATATAAATTGGATGTGTACGTCATATGTCATTTATCAACCGACTGGGTAAATGATTCGGAGAGTATTCAATATCTCTGACAGGTGAAGTAACCTAAAAATTTTATCGTGACATTCTGTCCTAGGAGTTAAGGGAGAACAGCAATTACAAGGAACGGCTCCAGATTCGGAACCTCTGTGTGCTAATTCTCTCGAAAATCCTAGATGTCGGTCTTACATCTCGCGTCTTCAAACTTAACGAAATGTATCAAATACTTTTTTTTATATCATTGCAGCATATAAGGGAATTTTATTAAATAAATTAACAAGGTTGGGTATTGTTTTCTGAACAGGCAATGGAAGCTGCTCATTGGGATTACAAGGAGGTGGGAACGTTTACTGTACATTGTTTTTGCCTCAAAATTATTAGATTATTAAATTTCTTGCTCAGTTTTTGGAATGAATGAATATTGCGTAAAGAAATAATTAAATATACTCATACAAAACTACTGTTTTATTACATTATGTTACTAACAGTAGTATAAAAAAATAATAATATTATTATTTTTATGAATATGGCTCAAAAAATAACATTCAAATAAAAAAATATTTTATGCAGTTGAAAAAAAAGCGTGGTACGTACAATTTGTTTTTGTTTGTGAAAAGTCTTTAAATGGTGTCTACAAACATTTTCGAAAATAAAAGCCGAGGTACATGAACTTTTTATTTAAATCTACTCAAGAGCACCGTGTTTAGTTACTTAGTTTTTCAATTTTTCTTTGATGTGATAGAAAACAAAAAAAAATGGTTTCATTTGATCATTAATAATGGCTTTCACAATTCAAAATCTTTTTTATTACAATTTTAATCACTTACTCTTACTATAGTATCTATTTTTTACCAAATCAATACTAAATTTAAACATCTCTTTCTAGGTGTCGCGATTTTTTTGTCAGTAAGTATATTTTTAGGGTTCCGTATATACAATCTACGGATATCCTTATAATATTCACTCCGGATTTCTGCCTCTGTCACATTCACAGCAATTTTCTCCTAAACTACTGGACGGAAGAGGTTGAAATTTGGTATGAAGGTATAGTTTGGTGACCCGATCAGGAGTACATATCGTAAAAGAAGAAATTTAGATTTGAGGGGTACTTCTGGGGGCAAAACTAAAAAAATCGACTGTTCTCCCCTGATCCCCTTAACTACTGAGCCTAAATTTTGAAAAAAAGGAAATATAGAAAGTTGCCCGAACTTTACAGAAAAAATAAGGAGAAACCGTTAATATTAATTTTGGAGGGCAAATTATAGAATTAAATGAAAATTTAATTTTTTTTTCAAACGCATCATGTAATACATCAAATGAAAGGTCCCATTCTGAGGAAAACAAATATATTTATTTCATAAAAAAATAGTTAAAAAGATATTAACGAAAATATACCAAAATTTACCCCCCCCCCCCTAACTCCGAAACTATAAAACGTAAAGTTTTTTTTTAAAAAAGAAGTATAGGGTCTAACCTGAAGTTTGCTGGAAAATAAGGAGAAACCTCTACTTTCAATTTTGGGGGGCAAATTACAGAATTAAATGGAAAATATAAAATTAAAATTATTTCTAACGCATCATGTTATATATCAAATGAAAGGGCTCATTATGACGAAAATAAATATATTTTTTCCATATTTTTAAAATAAATTAATTAGAAGATACCAACAAAAGTATAAAAAATTTTACCCATCCCCCCCCCTTATCTCCGAAACCATAAGCTGGAAAATTTGAATTTGAAAATATAAAATTAAAATTGTTTCTAACCGATCATGTTATATATCAAATGAAAGGTCTCATTATGACGAATACAAATATAATTTTTTAAAATAAATATTTTAAAATTAAAAAAAAAAATTTAAAAAAATTACCCACCCATTCCCATAGTAATTGTAGGGACAAGTTATACAATTAAATGGAAATTAAAAATTCAATTTTCCATCATAGTAATATTTTATTATGTGAATTACAAATATATCATATTTTGAAATCATTTGTTTAAAAGATATTAACAAAAGTATTAAACGTCGACTTATTTCCCACTTTAGAAACTACACTATTTAAATTTTGAAAAATATATTTTATTTGTTTTTTAAATAATTTGAATAACAGATTTAATAATTTATAATTTAAAACTTGACCTATTTTGCCCTATATCTTCCAATCTACAGAGCCTCAAAACTAAGACAGTAGATTATAAAAGGCTTCCCTGAAAGTTTATTAGTAAAACAAAACTCTAATGCTAATTTTTGGGGGCCAAATTAGAAAATTAAATACATATGTATTCTTATAAAAATCAAGCTAATCCTGAAGCAGATAAAATAAAAAGTCTATGTGTGGAAACTGAAAGTGTATACTTTTTATAAATTTAAAACGCTTCCTTTAAAAGATATTAGGGTAAATATAAGAAAGTGCACTCATTCCCTGCTTGTTGAAACTGGAATATTCGAATCTTGAAGGTGGTACGGAACCCTTAGTATGCGAGTCCAACTCGCACTTGATCAAATTATTTTGTAGGAGCGTTTAACAATTTGCCATTGTAGGCGTTAGTACTTAATTGAAGTTTTTAATTTATAAAAAATGCAGTGATGCATTTCCAGTGCAACTGAGAGACACAGCAAATCCTCAGCTCCGACCCTGGTCTTCGTAATCACCACACCGAGCGTGATTTACGCAGTCGGTTCGGACAGCGATTAGGCCAAATGTTCCCGAACTCATCCGCTTTATCGAAGTAGTATCTTTGGAAAAAGGAAACGGTGACACCCTTCGAACAACTCTTAACATTTTTTCTTCGATGACTCTATTAGTCTGCCTACTTTCAGTGATTTTATTTCCTTGCCTTTTGAATTTTATACTCTTTAATCTCGGCACTTTAATGACCTGAATGTCTTGGCGGCCGATAAGGCGATCTCTTATAAATGAATCATTGTTTTTAACCGCTTGTTGCTCCTTCGACTCGGAGATTCTCTTAATGACTGAAAATCCTGTTAATGTAGTTATTTCGAACGATTGGTGATATTAGCCCAACCATAAATTCATGGCAGACTAATTTCAATAGGAACGGGATTTTGATTCCAATGAATTTAAAAAAAAACGTTTGAGCTTTCTTTAATGCTGAATGATGCTCAGTCATGCTTTATGTTTGAACTCAATCGAATTTATCCAATCTATAAAGACTTTTTAGAGAAATATAGATGTTATTGTTAGTACATTTGATCGACATTAATAAAATACGCTATTTTTCTCAAAATACGTACAAATATTTCTTTATAAACTTTTGAGTTTTTTTTTTAATGATCAGTATGGGGATCTCGGAAACTACCGGAGATAGAGCAATGGTTAAATTGGCAAAGATTTGCGGTTTTACTGGCCCAATTTAATGACACTTTCGAATTATTGTAAAAAGTCATGGCTTACTAGATATTTTGAAAAAACGAAATTCTGTCGATTTAGTCAAATCCATTTAGCTCCTTTGTTTTTGATTTTATAAAAAAGTGTAAATATCAAAATTGAAGGGAATTGTATACCGAATATGATTGTCATGTCCTCTTTTGCGTGACAGCTCTCGTTTTCAAGATATGACACAAACTTATCTTTTTTGAATGGAAACCATAGTTGGCTATGACCTCAAAAAATCGGACATTTTAGAGCTTTTCAACGATATAATACTCGATATAGTTATCATAAAAATAACGGAGTGATGGATGCTTTTCTCTCTTATTTTCACTTTTAACGTAGTTAGCCATGAGATTGATTTATTAATAACTATTCCAAAAACATTGAACGATTTTTTTATTATGGGTATATCAGATATAACGAAAAAACTAAATAAGTAGGTACTTACTAAAAACTTAAGAAATTAAAGTACATAATAATGGTTACAATTTATGTTCGAAAAGTCCACCATTGTTATCTAGACAAAAATTGCATCTTTTTAAGATTGACGTTACCGCTTTCCTCACAGACCGCCTATCAATTTCTTCAATTGCTTGTAATACCGCGCCCCTTAGGTCACCAACTGTCTAATACTTTCTTTGTATACTTTGTTTTTTAGCGCACCCCATAAATAGAAGTCTATAACTGCCAAATCGGAAGACCGGGGTAGCCATTCGCGCGGGCCATTTCTTCCCATCCAAGAGTTAGGATAGATATTATCTAAGTGTTGTCTTACTAATGACGAGTTATGAGCAGGTGCTCCATCATGTTGGAAACACTCAATTTCTAAACGAGTTCTCAAATTCATATTATCAAATGTCTTGAAAAGTGTATTGCAAGAAATGCAAGTAGCGCTCCCCAGTAAGTGATTCGTCATAGATAAAAGGCCCCAGAATTGTAGACCCTATGATACCACACCAACCAAATTAAAACCAAATTTTATCTGGGGTCGTCTTTGTTCTACATGGAAAGGTTTTCTTTAGCCCATTGTGTCTATTGAACATACCGCAGTTAGTAAATCTAGTTTCATCTGACCATAACATCTTTAATGGAAAATGTGGATTGTCAAGGCACATGTACAAAACAAATACGACGATGTTCGTCACCAGCATGCAAAGTTTGAGAAACTGAAAGTTTGTACGGGTGGAACTTGTGCGCTTTCAGTACCTTAACTACAGTTCGTTGAGATGTGCTAGCTTCTGCCGCAATCTAGATGGATTTTGATTTACCATTGCCAAAACATTTATTTGTGCTGCTTCGTTAATTTGATTACGTTCCTTTGGTGGTTTAGTAAAAGATCCATATCTGCGTAAACTATCGTAAAGCCTCTAAAATGTACATAGAGCAGGTTGACGACGATTAAAATATCTAGAAAAGTATTCCTCAGCTGCACAAACTGAATTTTTATGGCATATGATATAACATTCCACCCTATTCAGTTTTTCTTCGCTGTAGAATATTCCATTTTATCACGAAAACTTGTCAATATCGACTGTCAGTTCAACACTACTAATGGAATTACTCTCATATGAGGAAACGTCCAAGTGAAAAACAATCTATTTCATGACTACCTACGTTAAAAATGAAAATAAGAGAGAAAAGCATCCATAACTCTGTTATTTTTATGAATAACTATATCGAGTATTATATCGCTGAAAAGTTCTAAAAATGTCCGATTTTTTGAGGTCACAGCCAACTTATGGTTTCCATTCAACAAAAGATAAGTTTGTGTCATATCTCGAAAACGAGAGCTGTCACGACGAGGATTTCGATTTTGATATCTACACTTTTTTTATAAAATCAAAAACAAAGGAGCTAGAGGGATTTGACTAAATCGACAGAATGTCGTTTTTTTCAAAATATCTAGTAAACCATTACATTTTACAAAATTCCGAAGGGTGTAATTAAATTGGGCCAGTAAAACTGCAAATTTTTCCAATTTAACCATTGCTCTATCTCCGCTAATTTCCGAGATCCCCATACTGATCATCAAAAAAACTCACCCTGTATATTGAAAGAAATATAGCTGGATTGTTATGAACATTCTTTGATTTTTCTCTTCCAACCCAATGAGCACTACAACTCTTTGAATTTATTACGGGTTGCTATGGCTTTTCATCCCTTCTGTAATAAAAAAATTAATAGTTTAAATCATTAATAAAATATTTTGTTTACTGTTAAAAAAACATTATTAATTAAAAAAAATAAAAATCATGTTATCCTTAAATTCTAATTCACTCTGGAAAAAAAAATCGTGGAAATTAAAATTAATTACCCTTGAGGACTAACTGCTGTAATCCATTTTTTTTCCTCTGATTCATATAGAAATCCAGGAAAACGGTAGAATTGTAATTTTGGATTTTTCCTTGGTGTGTTTTCACAATCAACAAAACGGCATCGGTTTGATGTGTTTTTACCATTTTATGGAAAAGCTAATCTTTATTCTGATGCACGGCAAACATAAATTTCGACTTTCACAGAACCAGAGTTCCACAAATAAATCACGAGATGGCGCAAAGGTCTCGTATTTTTTTGTTTATTTCCTATTATTTATTAAGTTTCTATAATCTCTTAATATACGAGGGCTGCCTTTTATATTTCGGGATTGGACAACCCTAGTGTTGCAATCTGACAACTGACAGCTCTCTTGTAAAGTTTGACATTTTTGAGGTTATACGTACTCAGAACGTTTTGACATACGAGCGCTATGTGTTACTTACAGTAACTTAAAGGATTCATCTCGGCAAAAAAAAATGGAATTAAATTGTAAACATTTTCGTGAGATTATTTTTTACAACTTTCGACGTGGATTAAGTCAGCAAGAGTGCATGGATGAACTGAATTTAATTTTTGGCGATGAAACTCCATCAAGGACCACTGTTTATCGATGGTATGGTGAATTCAATCGAGGTCGTAGTTCACACCAAGACGAATTTCGTGAAGGTCGTTGTTCCGGAAACCATTGATGCTGTGCGCGAACTGATATTGCAAGACCGTCATGTGACCTATCGTGAGATTGAGTCAACCTTACACATTAGTGGGACCAGCATACATTCAATATTGCATAAACATTTGAATGTCAAAAAAAATTTGTTTGCGTTGGATCCCACACAATTTGTCAATCGTTCAAAAAAGGCTCGTGTCGATTGGTCGAAAGAAAAGCTCAAAAAATACAATGGCGGTGCTTCAAAATACGTTTATGACATAGTGACAGGTGATGAATCGTGGATTTACGCGTATGAGCCCGAAAGTAAACAGCAGTCGACTGTATGGGGTGTTTCAAGATGAGTTGAACCCAACAAAAGTTGTTCGCGAAACAAAGCACTTCCAAACAAATGATCGCCTGTTTGCCCGTGTCTTCCAAGAAATGAGGAAAATCAACCGCCGAAGACGGATCACTCTTCACCACGACTATGCGAGCTCTCACACATCGGCTCAAACAACTGCATTTTTGACCACTCAAAACATCGATTCGATGAGTCATCCGCCGTATAGTCCTGACTTGTCACCAAATGACTTCTTTTTATTCCCGTACGTAAAAAACAAACTGAGAGGTCAACGTTTTTCGACACCTGAAGAAGCGGTTGCTGCGTTTAGAATGCATGTTTTGGAGATACCTCAATCAGAGTGGAAAAAGTGCTACGACAATTGTTTCAAACGCATGCAAAAGTGTATAGATCTTCATGAAGAATATTTTGAAAAACAATAAAGCGATTTTCGATGATTACTATTTGTTTTTGTTCTCTAATCCCGAAATATAAAAGGCAGCCCTCGTATTACCTGGTCCCTACGGGCCTGTGTTAAGAAGCTTTCGCGTCAATAACTCTATTCACTTATTTCTTTTGTTTTTCATTGCTTAATATTAGGAAATAAATGAAGACTTTAGCTGGTAAACAACCACCTATTTATGAGGTATATTTGTACTATAATTTTCCGTTTGACGTGATGAAAGTATCCTCGACTATTTCAAAAAGCTCATTCTGGGAACTAATGAATCGGAGCTTTTACGATTAGCTTAAACCATCACCGTTCCAAACAAAGTCGTTCGTAGATAGGAAATACTAAAAATCAACGGCAAACATTTTTTTGTCGATCTCGTTTGAAAAACGGGCGTCATTTAAACGGCTCTAGCTGAATGCAGTAATCGCAAAATTATTCAAAATGTTACAGAAATCGAGCCGTTTCGACGCAGCCAAATACAGGTAGACTAATCAGTTGGCGAGATAATAGGAATATTTGTGAGAGATAAACGATCAATTTGGTGGTCACCCAAATGAATATGTATTGGCAAAGGGGAACACTAAAAACACTCGAGAATTAATTACGTCGAAAAAATGTTCTTCGATAGAGCTGTTATTTTGACAGCAAATTAGTGGTGACTGCCAAGCTAATTTATAATTATGATGGCCATCGGATCTGAGTTTTACCACGGATAAAGGTACTAAGACGTCGATAAAGAGTGACACTGATTTACGTCGTCGGAGTTTATCTGCGTTTGCGAGATACAAGCTTGGAAGCGAGATAGTGTCGTATTTTCGTATTATGCCCGAACGGGATGGGCAAATTGACTTTTTGATGATTTTTAGAGAAGTTTTAATAGCAATGAAGGTTCGATCGGATGGGTTTCGATATAAAAATGAAATACGTCGATCGAGTTCTCGTTTGATGTTTATTCTGGGAACGTCCCTGTACTTAACTTTTAATGACGAAAATAGTAAAATGATCATGAGTATTGACAGTAGTTCAATTTTGGTATTAATTCATTGTATTTGTTTTGGGCTATCCAAAACGCGTATCTATACGCCTAACATTTGTATAGTAAGTTATCAGAAAGCTATATCTTTAAGCCCCTTTCACGCTTTAATGATAGTCTGACCTCTAACTTTATAACATGATTGTTCGTCAGTACGTGTCTTACCATTATATACACAATTTACATTTAATAATTATAGTTTAAAATAATTTGGTCAAGTACGAGTTGGAATCGCATACTAAGGGTTCTGTACCACCTTCAAGATTATGATATTCCAGTTTCCGACAAGCAAAGAATGAGTGTATTTTCTTATATTTACCCTTATATCTTTTAAAGGAAGCGTTTTTATAAAAAATATACACTTTCATTTCCCACACATGGTATTTTATTTTATCTGCTTCAGGATTCAATTGATTTTTATAATAATACATATGTATTTAGTTTTCTAATTTGGCCCCCAAAATTAACATTAGAATTTTATTTTACTAATAAACTTTCAGAGAAACCTTTTATAATCTACTGTCTGAGTTTTGAGGCTCTGTAGATGGTGGTAATTAATTTGATAAAGCGCACCTTTAATGTTTAATTTTTTACTTCCTGGGTCAAGTACCTAACAACATTAAATGTGTTATAATTATGCTAAATATGTAATTCAAATTATTTAAAAATGCAAAAAAATATATATTTCAAAATTTAAATAGTGTAGTTTCTAAAGTGGGAATTAAGTCGGTGTTTAATATTTTTTGTTATTATCTTTAAACAAATGATTTAAAAATATGATACTTTCTTATTTAAATTGACAGGTAATTCGAACAATAATGAGTACCGTTGACTTAATGATATTTATGCCTTATTACGACTGTTTTTGTTATAGATAAACTTTATCTCCATCCTGTACATACACTGTATAAATTAGCTGTCCTTCTGAAAATTACTATGACGGAGTAGTTTTCAAATAATATTTCTACCATAAACTTTCAAGTGAGCCTCAGTACCCCATAAGTATATTTCATTTTTAATTTTAGGTAGTATGGTTATCGCCCTGTGATTAATGTCCACAATGCAATGGGAAATGAATTTTTTTCACACTATCTAAATATATGTTAATATCTTGTATATATGTGCTTATGTCCACAATTAATTTTAAAAATATGTAATTTCACTTTTTTTCCAAATTTTTATATCACCAAATCCATCCACCCATATTCCAACCATCCTGCATATACAGCGGACCACTATATTCTAGTCCGTCCTATATTTCAATATATATGCAACTCCTTTTATCACTTTACTTTGTGATATAACTATATATAAAAGTTTAAAGTTTGACATGTCACTGCATGATGTGCACCGTCTTAAAGGAAAATATTTGCATTGTACATATTTTCCTTTAATTTATACTTCTATAATTTACCGCACCGTTGAATATTAAAATATTTATGAGGATATGTCTTCGTATTTTCGGCCTGCAAAACTGCAAGTGCACGTCGCATAAAAGTATATGAGATCACCTAGATCTTCCTTAATATTAAACGTTCCATGGAGGAATATCGACGAGGGAATTTCCATGCACGCATGTGTTCATTCACAAATTTTATCACTTTACCAATAGAATTTTTTCCCAAATTTGAAGTTTCACCAATTCGAATATATATCTATTACCATAATTACGGTACATCAGGTAACATTACAAAAAAAAATTTAAAAATACGAATGTGATAACCTCCTCCTTTTTGGAAGTCGGTTAATAACTAAAAATAGTGAGCCCGATTCAGGCAGAGTGAATTGTTTCTGTTATAGTTTTTTAAACATGCAGGTCCGTTATGAAAATATCTAATTGAGATCTTATTTAGAAGATTTTTATGTTTCTTACACATTTTCATTTTGACTTAAATCTATCATTTGCCCAACCATAAGGGTAATAGTTGAATATTATTTTTTTTCTCTCCAAATTGTGGCATATTCAGTTGCATCAAAGCTGGTCTCAAAATATAGTTTTTTGGCAATAACACCACAATCTTTCGAAATAAAACTTTTGATATATATTGAAGAGAAAACTAAAAACGTTTCAAAGTCTATTCTGACTTCTAATAAATGTTGTGAATGGCTTAAAATATGTATAAAAATATATTGCAAATTGTAAAAATTTATTATGACATTTAAATTGACATTAGATAATTTGTTGTTTTTGGATATACAGGTAGCACACAAAAAATTCTAAAGATCATGTATTATAGTTAAACAGCTTTCTGATTAGAAGAATTTGAAAGAGTTGTCTTTAGAATTTATAAGTGGCGTTCTTAGGTATGACTTTGTTAAAAGATAGCGCATTCGCCAAAAATGCGATCAAAGATTGCTATTATTTCAGTCATCCCATTAACATCCTAAGGGAAAACATAGGAAAAACCTTATGAACTATCCCGATACTGGGTTGTTCAAAAGGAGGTTACCATTAATAATTTCTTCCATAATTGTCGGTAACCAGATACGATTAAATTCTACAAAAATAGAAGCGATACAATCATCTTCATTCAAAAGAATCAAGTCAGACTCTTTTATTTTTCGTTTTGTGTTATGCTGTTCTTTGTGAAGTATAGTTGAATTGTCAAATTGTATTTTATGGCCTAGGTCCCAAGCATGTTCACAAATTTTCGATTTTTCAAATTGTCGTTTCTTTATGTAATTCTTGTGTTCATTTATTCGTACGTTTAATGGTCTCGATGTTTCTCCAATATAAAATTTATTGCATTCGCAAGGAATCTTGTATATGCAGTTTTTTGAGTTCTGAGTTTTGTTGGTTGGTTTTGTTTTCGATATTAGAGATTTCAGTGTATTTCATGTTTGGAATGTTGTTTTAACATTAAATCTGTTGCCCACTCTTTTCAATCTTTCTGACAGACCCTGTATGTATGCTATAGTTCTAACTGTAATGTAGTTGTTCTGAGTAGTAGTAGTGTTAATAAGAGAAGTTCTGGGTTCATTCGAAAGGTTTGTTTTTTGTTCAAGTCTGTTTAACTCTTTGTTGATAAATTTTGTTAGGTAATTGTTTCCAGTGAGAACATTTTTAATAATTGTTTTTTCTTTGTTGAATTTATTATTATTAGAACAGTTGGTCGTTGCTCTATCATATAATGATTTAATAACACCTTTCTTTACTGTATTTGGATGGTTTGAATTGAAATTTACGTATCTGTTAGTAGGTAGATATGAGTAGGTTTTCTATAAACTTCTGTTTCGAATGAAGATTCTGTTTTTGTTATTAATATGTCTATAGGAAAGAGAGTTTGTTATTTTGTTCAATTTCTAGGATAAATGTGATAGTTGGTTCTTTGTTATATATGCCAATTAATAATCTATCTAATTCTTTAAGACTGTGTTCCCAAATTACGAAAATGTCGTCAACGTAACGCCACCAAATTAAAGGTTTATTTTCTTTTGATAAAATTACTTTTAAAATTTTTCTATAAATATGTTACTTAATGCTGGTGAGAGACAAAAACCCATGGCCATGCCAAAATCTGTTGGTAAAAGTCATCGTTTAATTGAAAGTATGTAGTTTTGGTACAATATGTATTTTCATTATTGTTTCAACTGATAACTGAGTTCGTTGGTTTAATGAAGGGTCCCGTTCGAGTAGTTGTTTTGCTATAGGAAGTGTTTTGGAAACAAGAACATTGTTATACAGATTTACTATATCAAAACTTGCTATTGTAAAGGTATTTTTGGATTCCATATCAGAAAGTTTTTCCAAGAAATGTGCACTGTTTTTTAGATGAGAAACAGAACTTCCTGTAAGAGGACGAATAATGTTTAAAAGAAATTTTGAAAGTTCACTACATGGAGAATTTATAGAACTGACAACTGGTCTTACAGGAATATTAGGTTTATGAATTTTTGGTAACCCATAGAAACGTGGTGGTTTAGTATATTGTGGGGTGAGTGCTTTACGTTCTTGTTCTGTGAATTCATGTTTGTGGTTGTACAGTAAGCTCTATTTTGTTTTCTATTGAGCTTGTTGGATCTTTTGTTAGTTTAGTGTATTGTCCTTGGTTTATTATATTTTGAATTTCGTCATCGTAATCACTTTTATTTGAAATTACGAATTTTTGTAGACCTGCAAAAAATAAACCACTACAAATTCATATTTTGCTCCCCGAAAAGGTCGACACAATTACTTTCTACGAATAGTCGATTGCTGATATCTCACTAAAAGGCGACTTCTAATAAATTATTTCTAGATTTATGTCGCTTTATTATAGAGCCATTTTATACCAAGTTCGAGACCGAAATATGTGTCGCCGTAGCAATTTTCTCTATCGTGTCATAAAATCCAATATGGCTGCACAATATATCATAACGGCACGTATACGGCTGCAGTAACATTATTTTGAATTTGAATATGTGCCAGATAAGGCACAGCCATTTGCATAATAATATAAATCTGGGGTTAATGTCGTGTGCGTGCTCTTGGCCGGTGGTAAGGTAGGCAACTAGCTAACCAGCGCACCACCGATAAGCTTATTTTACTTAATTTGCATATTTGAGTTTTTTTTCCTTCCACCATTACTCGAGTAATTTGGTCGTGGCTTATTCCGAGGCACTTATCTATGTGACAATCAAGTCATAATGTAGAAATTATTTAAAAAATGGTTCTAGACAGTGGTGGGTTTCTGCAGGAATGCGCCAAAGGGCAACAGGGTATTATTGAAAACTATTTGAAATAAAAATATCTAGTGTTAGGGGATATTTCCACAAATTGTCCTTACCAACTAAAATTATATTGTCAATTACTCAACTAATCCTTGTTTGAAAGTCGCTGAGTAAAAAGAAAACTCAAAACGAACAGTCTAGCCTAGCTATTTATCTACTCAATCATTCACAAACTACTTTCTCTAATATACAGGGTGTCCCATAACTAATGGACAATACAATAACTGCAGTTAGAGGCGGGGAAAATATATCGATTAACACAAAGTTGCCTTAGTAAAATGTTTGTAGTAAACGATATACGTACAGAAAAATTGTATCCGTATCACTTTACGCCAGTATACAATTTATTGTCTAATGACTTACCACGTAGACTACAGTTCTGTCAGTTGATGCAACATAAAATAATTCAGATCCAACGTTCCTTGAAAACATCCTATTTTCTGACGAAGCTACATTCGCACGCCGTGGAGTCTTCAATTGGGAGGAATAACCACTATTATGATTTTGATAATCCTTATAAGTATTGTGAAGATCATTTTGAGCATGAATTTCCCAACGCGAACTTCATTTGCCAGGGCTAAGGGATTTTATAAAGAAAGTGTGAATCATTTCTTCAACCTTTATGAGAAATTGATGGATGACTACTAGTTCCCTCCAGATAAAATTTTTAATGTTGACGAGACTGGAATAAGTGTTGTCTTCTAAATTTTATTTGTGGCATGTTCTCGATTATTTTTATGTTTTCTTGGGAATAACAGCACAATTGGAACGAAAAGCTGTATATTGACAGAAAATACCAAACGTTTCAAAGTCGATTCTGAGTTCGTTGTCAATGGCTTTAAAATTATGTATTGAAATTTTAAATTTGCAATTTACAATTTCAATACATAATTTTAAAGCCATTGACAACGAAGTCAGGCCGTATTGTCCAAATATGTTTAAATTTTATGGATTACTTAAGATTTAAAAAAGTTTATTAGCGTTAGGATTCGAAGTTAATAACCTTACATTTTTATTTTTTATTTTACTATTGAGTTGAAGGGACTGATTTAAGCACTGCTTGATCTCATAAATTTTGAGTTTTATTTCCAAAAAAGGCTTATAGTGTTCCATATTACCCGAAGTTACTCTACCAAAAACGAGCTTTCAGCGAAAATTCAGGAAGCCGCGAATATTGTTAAAAATAACATTGCAACCTTTTTCAAGATAAGAAAGACATTTCATAAGAAGTGTAATAAAATGCATTGATGCTAATAGGGGTAAATTTCAACATTTGATGACGAGAATCTGTTTGTTTTTGTTTTCATAAATTGAAATATGGAGATTCAATAAGTATTGAAATTATGGCAGTTTCATTATTTATCGCCGAGACGCAAATTATGCGGGGTGTTAATAAAATAAACATGGATTTACCTAATTCGACCTTCGTAACAAACACCCCGTAAGATTACCATGAAAAATGATAACAAATTCTTGTTCACCGCCCTAGAAAACAATGCTGCATCAAATTCAAGCTCAATATACAGTGATGGGCAAATGTGTGGAACCAAGCAAATATCTCTGGAAATATTAGAGATATCAAAATGAAATTTGGAAGGTGGATCTGCAGTAGATTGCCTATTTGTTTCCATTTTTTTTTTAATTTTGAATTTCCTGTTTTACCGGAAGTAATTTCGATTTTAAAATTTGCAATGAGACACCCTGTATAGTATTTTAGTTTCTGATTAAACATTTTATTGCGAATACAAAAATATCGGATTTGATATTGTTTACTTCAATACCTATCGAGATATTAGCAGAAAAGTAACTAAGGAAAGGAAAAATCTAATATCCATTAAAGAAATACATAATCATAATTATTAACTAAATCTAAATGATTTTCAAAACATTGAAACTTAACTTAACTAAACTTAATGTATTAGATGTTCAAACTGAGCACCGTTTACTTCTTGACAATAAGCAAGTCGCTTTTTAAATTCTCTAGTAACATTAGCTATAACTTCTGGTGTAATTCTCCGGATGTCTTGAGTTATTCTTGCAGCTAATTCTTGCAAATTATTTGGTCTATCCACATAAACCTTAGACTTTAAGTAACCCCACAGAAAATAGTCTAGTGGATTAAAGTCGGGACTTTCATAAGTACCCCTTCTTCCAATCCATCTGTGATGAAATGTCCTATCCAATTCATCTCGAACAATGCGAGCGTAATGGGGTGGTGCTCCATCCTGCTGAAACCAGATATTACTTGGTAATTGTCCATTTACCTCCAATGCCGGAATAACTTGTGTCTCCAAGAGCTGAAAATACCTATCTCCGTTTAAAGTTTCTTGTAGGAAGAAGGGTCCCACGATTCTGTTGTTATAAATGTCGGCCCAAACATTCAATTTTTGTGGATGTTGTGTTTGAGCCTCTTGTACCCAATTAGGATTACTTTGCGACCAGTAGTGGCAGTTATGTCGATTAACCGTACCATTTAAACAAAATGTAGTCTCGTCTGAAAACACCACATTTCTTATAAAATTATTATCACGGTTACAAATATCCATCATCGTTTCACAAAATTGCAAACATCTGTCGAAATCGTCTTCGGAGAGTTCTTGAACGAGGCGAATTTTGTATGGATGATATTTTTCTCGCCTTAATATCCTTCGTACTGAACGACGGATAATTCCATGCATATTGGCGGGGTCAGTAGTGGATAAGTGAGAATTTTCTTCCAAAGATATAGCAACATTTTGAGCTACACCTTCATTACTTGCACTTTTTCACTGTCTACTTTTTGGTAAATTGCTGACTGTTCCAGTTGTGTCGTATCTTCGCAAAGTTTTCGTCATTACTGAACGGGATATTTGTGTATTCGGATGAACAATGTTAAAAAGGTCACAAACTTATTGATGCGTCCTTTTCCTCTCCCCATACCCAATCATCATTAATATTTCTATTCTTTCTCTTTCACTTAACTCGGCCATTTTACGATCAAATTAACACAATACAATCTTTTTACGTTCAAATAAAAAAAACAAATAACTTATTTTGACAACTACCTACTGTCACTTTTGCAATGAATTTCATGGACTACTAAACTTGATTCAGATTTAATTTGCGCCTGATTTAAACAAACGCACGTGTATTCGACTATGGAACAAGCAATGCTGTTGGCTGTGACGGTATAATGCCACCAATTGGCCAACAGAAATACAAATCCTTACCGAGCGGTTTGTTTATATCGGGCGTAAATGAAATCTGAACCGAGTTTAGCTACCATCGAATTGTTCCTTTCCTTAGTTACTTTTCTGTTAATATCTAGGTAGGTATTGAAGTAAACAATGTCAAACCCGATATTTTTGTATTCGCGATAAAATGTTTCATCAGAAACTAAAATGCTATACAGGGTGTTTCTTTGCAAATTTTAAAATCGACATTATTTCCGGTAAAACAGGAAGTTCAAAATTGTAAAAAAATTGAAACAAATAGGCAATCTTTTGCAGTATGCACATATCTCTAATGATTCCACACATTTGCCCATTACTGTATATAACCGTTTTATTTTACTAAGGCATGTTTGTGTCAATATATGTATATTTTCGCTATATATATATATATATATATATATATATATTCGCTGCCTCTAACTGCAGTGATCTTATTGCCCATTAGTTATGGGACACCCTGTATAATAACAATATCTTAACTTTTTTATTTATCATTACTAGAAATGTTTTTCAAGGGATGAACCTGGTTCAATAATCTTGGACAAACTACTATTTTCTGTTATTTTAAAATTATAAAACTCAGATTAATAGTGATTAGTTTCAGAGCAAATTTGCTATAAACAATGACAATTTTATCGTAACAACCACATCCGAACAATTTACTAAAACTTATGAACAGACAATTCATACAATACAATTACATACAACGACATGAAAAGCTAGTCGCATAATTCCTGCACCCATGGACGTGCCACAAAAGATAAAATACAAACTGGCTACCTCAATTTCAGTAGCCTATAGAGTCACATAGAAGGCGTCGGTTTTCACGTCTGACTATCCGTAAATACCTGACCGGCATTGGACGATCTAATATTACACGCAGTGAAAGCTTACCTGCACACGCCCACTGACACGCCAGCAGCAGTGGCAGGGGGCGGGGCTCGACGAAGACCGACGCCCAACGACTAACTGATGCAGTAGGACAACTTCGGTAAGTACATTACCTCTAAATTGAGACATAAATAAACGTTTGGGTTCTTTGTGTTTGTCACTGTGTGGAGATAAGCGATGCTGGTTTAGAAGTAGAGGTGAGGTGTCGGCAACGACGTAAGGAAATATTTATTGGTTCGACTACCACTTGGGGTCTTGTTTGGTGTGGAGTTCCTTTGCCAACGTAATTGAATAAAATTGTAAATTGGTTAAATGGTATTCTGACTATTAGATAGAAGATTGTTTAACTTTAATATCATGTATAGGTGGGAGATTGAGTAAAGGTGGATTTGCAAGGCAAATATAAAGAAATAACGAGTCAAAGTTATGCTTTAATATTCAATGAATAGACTATTTATTATTGTAGTTTATATTAATTTTAGCATAAATTATGACTAGAAAAAATCACTTGGACTCAAGGGCGTCACCAGGCAGCGGCAGGGGGCAACTGAGCTTAGATCTTTCTTGTGGATCATCGGCGCTTCGTTATATCTGAAATAGGTATCTATATACGTAACTGCCGTGTACCCCCACCCTAAATGCTAGGACTTACCATTTCTAGAGCCTTGCTTGGACTAATTAACTTTTCAATCAATTAGCACAATTGATAATTCAGCTTTTTGAATTTAAACTCTTTCATTTAGCAGTTTAACAAATAGTGGTGGAGTACTAAAATAAAGCAATCATATGATGAAAGCTTCCTCCCCCTAAGTGATAATATGAAGAACTTGCAATTGTATTACATATACAAAGTTGTATTACGCATTTTTCCACAGCATGATCAATTATGAAATCATTGCTTGAGGGGGAGCTTACTCCAACGCTACAAAACGTCTGCAAAGCCACCAGAAGAAATTATTAAAATTCGTAAACAAGATTAAAACGAACTTACATAACAATCCTTTAAATTTGGAGGAGCTCTTCTCACTTGAATCTTTGAAAGAAAAATTCCTGAACTCAAACAGTATTACTAGGAAGAAGAGCATACATCTTCCGAGTAGATATAAAGCAGTCAATAGCAAACGCAGTTTTATCAGAGCAATAAATGTATACAACGTTCTTCCAAATGAACTAAAAGTCTTAAGCAAAGTAAAATTTATTGCATTCGCAAGGAATCTTATATATGCAGTTTTTTGAGTTCTGGGTTTTGTTTGTTAGTTTTGTTTTCGATATTAACGATTTAAGTGTATTTCTTGTTTGGAATGTTGTTTTAACAATAAATTTTATATTGGAGAAACATCGAGATCATTAAACGTACGAATAAATGAACACAAGAAGTACATAAAGAAACGACAATTTGAAAAATCAAAAATTTGTGAACATGCTTGGGACCTAGGCCATAAAATACAATTTGACAATTCAACTATACTTCACAAAGAACAACATAACACAAAACGAAAAATAAAAGAGTCTGCCTTAATTCTTTTGAATGAAGACGATTGTATCGTTTCTACTTCTGTAGAATTTAATCGTATCTGGTTACCGACAATTAAGGAAGAAATTATTAATGGTAACCTCCTTTTGAACAACCCAATATCGGGATAGTTCATAAGGTTTTTCCTAGGTTTTCCCTTATGACGTTAATGGGATCACTGAAACAATAGAATTCTTTGATCGCATTTTTGGCGAATGCGCTATCTTATAACAAAGTCGTACCTAGGAACGCCACTTATAAATTCTAAAGACATCTCTTTCAAAATTCTTCTAATTTGAAAGCTGGTTAACTATAATTCATGATCTTTAGAATTTTTTGTGCTACCTGTATATCTAAAAACAACAAATTTTCTAATGTCAATTTTAAATGTCATAAATCAAATTTTCATTTTGCAATCTACATCAATAAATATAAAGCCATTGACAACGAAGTCAGAATAGACTTTGAAACGTTTGGTATTCCTGCAATATACGTAGTTTTATTCCTATTGTGGTGGTATTCCCCAAAAAAACATAAAAGTAATCAAGAATATGCCACAAACAACGTTTAGAAGACAATGGTAGTGTTTGTTGTTTATTGTTTAGTTTAGTTTGCAATTTATTATTTACAATTGTTAAGTCTTACAGTTTACAGGTTTCTTAAAAATTATAATTATCATTATATGTTATATTTTAAAATATTAAGGTATGCTTGTATATTCTTATTTTATAATAGAAAATAGTTACAATTGTTTATTATAATTTGTTTCGATATTCTTTTTCAGGCAAGACAGCTGTATAGATATGCACCTATCTGTGTTGCTATCTATCCTTTATGGCAATACCCGAACTATTGAAATATGTACATATAGGTACACTCCTACATGCTTACATACATATATACATATACACGAACACACACTTGTAGATATATACACTCACATATACACACATACCTACATATATTTACATACACATATATGCCTCCCGGGGTGGTTGTTGATCCACTACCGGGCGCCTCCCCAGGTGGCGGATAGGGGAACGCTCTCCAGCAATGGGGAGTACTGAGGATTTCCTCAGGGCGGACCAAAATCAGATAGGGGAAGGAACCCCGAAAATAAACCATTTATGGATATGGGTGATAAGGTGAACTTAATACCCCAGGTGGGTACCTCTGCAGAGGATAATCCCACCACCGGTTCCGATCGAGTGAAAGCCTCGGTGGCCGGTGCACGCTCCACGGATTCTGGGGGGAGCGAATTATCACTGGTTCCGTCACATAGTGACAAGAAGAAGAAGAACACCGTTAATGGTACAACATCGACCATTAAAACTAGAGCTGGCAGCAATACACTATTCAGCCAAGTCCTCCAAAAGGCGAATAGTGGAGTTGACGTCCCCCAAAGGGCAACAGATGAGAGTGGCGCTCCAAACAAATTAGGAGCAAAGATCGATGAGCTCTTGACGTTCATTGGGCCTAGGCACAATGTACATCATGAGATCAAGAAACTGGCAAACGCCATTAAGTCAGAATATGACAAATATCTGACATCAACGAAGCGGCCATCTCCTGTAGCGAAACCTGCTACAACACAGACATCGCCAGTAAAGGTGTCAAACACTCAGACACAAGGTGAAAAACAAAAGGAGGTCCCAAAAGCGGCTGCCTCAAAAGCAGCTAACTCAAAACCGGGTGCATCAACACCGGAGGCCCCAAAGCAGGCGGCTTCAATAAAAGTAGCCTCACCAGCGGCAGACTCTGTAGCAAGGACCTCGCCACCGAAGGCCTCGCCTTCAGTAGCCTCATCAAGTAAGGCACCACCACCAAAAACTCTTAAACCGGTGCTAGCTAGCAAGCTAAAGCCCGGTAAAGAAGGTTGCCAGAACATCGGGCAAACCACCCAGGCAACAACAAGTAGGGTGGTCAATTCAGAAGCGGAGAGAAACAATGGATTAAAATCCAAGTTTAAACCGCAGACCAAGAACCAACCTTCAAACCAGTCTACTGACTGGCAAGTGGCAAAGAGGAAAAAGGCCCCGAGGACCAATAAGCAAAAACCAGCGCCACATTGTACGCTGCTTATAAAGAAAGGCGAGAAGAGCTCCCATGCAGATATCTTGCGAGGTATCAAGAATGATCCCACCTTGCAGGATATAGGCAAAAAAGTCAATAAGATCCGACGAACAGCTAAGGGAGATCTCCTATTGTTATTCGCGAAGGCAGACGCTCAGGAGATGGAGCGTTATTGTAACGCCATCAAGAATAAGCTCCCAAGCGGGGCCACTGTACAATCTCGAATACCGCAAATCGAGATTGAAATTAAAGACCTGGACGAGATCAGTACCAAGGAAGACGTAGTAAACCTGCTCAAAGATAATATCGACGGCCTGGCAGAGATCACTGAGGAGGCAGTGAAATCACTTCGACGGGCATATAGATCAACACAAACGGCAGTTGTTTGTCTCCCAGAAGTCCAGGCCAAGAAAGCCATCGCACTTGGAAAGCTGAAACTCGCGTGGGGCACAGTACGCGTTCGCGAGAGGATCAGCCTTCGACGGTGCTTCAAATGCTGGCACTTTGGACACAACGCCCAGGCGTGCAGAGGCAAGACTGATCGAAGCAGTTGCTGTCACAGATGCGGAGGCGCCGGTCACAATGCCTCGGCTTGTCAACAACCTGCCAAGTGCTTACTCTGCAAAGAGAAAGATAGTAGGTCAGACTGCCGGCATGTTGCGGGTAGTTGGAAATGTCCGATCTACCAACAGGCGATGAGAGCAGCACAAGCCCGTAAATGAAAGTACTGCAACTCAACCTCAATCATTGCGAAGCAGCCCAAGACCTACTGGTACAGCGGGTGCGGGAATTGGATTGCGACGTAGCTATAATCTGCGAGCAGTACAAAAACTTCGACACCCTGTCCTGGGTAAATGACACAACGGACAGAGCAGCGATATGGGCTTGCGGTAAACTTCCGTTCCAACAACTCCCAAATACCCCCGAACCATGGCTTGTGAGAGCCAAAGTGGGAGGGGTTCACTTCTATAGCTGCTATGCACCTCCCAGTGCACATCTCGAGGAGTTCGAGTTATTCTTGGACACCTTGGCGGAGGATGTACGGAAGCGTGAATCGGTCGCCATCGCAGGAGATTTCAACGCCTGGGCAATTGACTGGGGATGCCGGGAAACGAGCGCGAGAGGACGAGCTCTCCTTGAGACCATGTCTTCGCTCAACCTGGTACTCCTCAACACAGGAGACGTAAGCACATATCGCAAAGGTACAGCCAGCTCCATTATTGATGTGACTTTCGTTAGCAGCAACCTAATTAAAGGGGGCTGTGAGTGGCGGGTCGATGAGGAGTTTACTAATAGCGACCACCAAGCTATTATATGGGAAATCAACACCACTCCCAAACGAAGATTGTGTGTCAGTCGTGCGAGGTCACAGCCAGTCGGCTGGAACAAAAATGCTTTCGATGCTGATTCATTCGCCTTGGTTATGGAGCAGGAACCATTGTCAATAGCAACAAGCGCAGAAGCCACTGCCAAAGAGGTAATGACAAGCGTTGTCAAGTCCTGCGATGCTTCCATGCCAAGGAGACGGCACAACAACAGCCGCCCACCAGTTTACTGGTGGAACGACACGATCTCACAACACCGACGAGAGTGTCTCAAAGCACGAAGGCTGCATCAACGAGCACGGAGACGCGACAGGGTCACAACAGAAGAACTAAGGCTCGACTATGAGATCAAAAGACAACAACTACGAAGAGCCATTCTCTCAAGCAAGAGATCCTACTGGAAGGAGTTGTGTGACGAAGTTAATCAAGATCCATGGGGAAAACCGTATAAAATCGTGATGCATAAAATTAAGGCACCTCCCATGACATCAACGAACTGCCCCGAATCATTGCACCGCATTGTCACTCACTTGTTTCCTGCGAAGCCTGAGCTACCCGCTTATCCTTCGTGGCAGGTGAGGGACGAAGATATACCATCAGTGACTATGAATGAGCTGATGGGCGCATGCAAGCGGCTCCAAAACTGCAAGGCTCCCGGTCCAGATGGCATACCTAACATCGCGCTAAAATGCGCCATAGCCAATAGGCCCGACATGTTTCTACACATGTATGAGACCTGCCTAAAGCAGGGGTTTTCCCGACTAAGTGGAAAAAGCAGAGGCTTGTGCTCCTCCCTAAAGGGGGAAAGAAACCTCCCGACGAACCGTCATCATATCGTCCCCTCTGTATGTTGGACTCTGCGGGAAAACTCCTTGAAAGGATAATAGCAGATAGGCTGGAGCCCTACGTTGAGCCGAAACTTTCCACCAACCAATTCGGGTTCAGAAAGGGGAGATCAACCATCGATGCCGTGAAACTCGTTACCAACATCGCCAGAGAGGCTATCTCGGGAAAGAGATGGAGAAGAGGTGGAAAAAAGTACTGTCTAATAGCCACCCTGGATATCAAGAACGCCTTTAATTCGGCCCGCTGGGACCGCATTTTGGAGGCTCTTGCCAGGATGGAAGTTCCGCTGTACTTGCGCAGAATGGTTTCAGCGTATTTCAAGGACCGCATCTTATTGTACCAAACTGAAAATGGGCAAGTAGACTATAAGATCACAGGAGGTGTACCTCAGGGCTCTGTTCTTGGCCCCCTCTTATGGAACGTAATGTACAACGACCTGCTCCTGCTCGGTCTGCCTGAGGGCGTCAGGCTAGTGGCATTCGCCGATGATGTGGCATTGATCATAGTGCGCAAGCACATAGAGGAGATACAAACAACCTTCTCATTCGCTATAGCCACAATTCAGCATTGGATGCTCGCAGCGGACTTGAGTTTAGCAGAACAAAAGACCGAAACACTTCTTGTTAGCAGTCGAAAGGCAAGGGAAACCATCACCCTCAAAATAGGCGACACCTACATACAGTCGCAGCCCTTCATCAGCTATTTGGGGTGCTCCTGGACACACGGCTCAACTTCAAAGAGCACATAATCGCGACCAGCAAGAAAGCAGCTGGGGTACAGGGGGCATTATCTAGAATAATGCCGAATGTCGGAGGCCCTAGACAGATAAGAAGACAGCTACTGGCAACAGTAACTACTTCTGTTTTGTTGTACGGGGCACCGGTATGGGAGAAATCGCTCGAGCTACCATCGTACCGCCGGAAAATGAAATCAGTCCAGCGGCTCTCATCGATTCGAGTGACATCATCCTACCGCACTGTGTCTTACGAGGCGGTGAGTGTGATTGCCTCTACCCTGCCAATCGACATCCTGGCTGCAGAAAGGGGAAGGCTTTATCGCAGAAAGTTAGGAAAAGACCAACCGACAGGAAACAGCGATGAAAGAGCCATGAGTCTAGGGCAATGGCAGGAGAGGTGGGACAGCTCTACTAAAGGCCGGTGGACATATCGATTGATACCTAACATCAGTCGTTGGATCAACCGCCAGCATGGGGAGGTTGGGTTCTACATCACTCAACTCCTGACTGGACATGGATGCTTTCGAGCATACCTGCACAGGTTCAGGAGGGCAAACTCCCCAAACTGCCCACACTGTACGGACGTGATAGAGGACGCGGAACACGTGTTCTTCTCCTGCCCCCGGTTTCAGGATCAACGTGCTGAAGTGGAGAGGATTCTGGAGACTAATATCGTCCCAGAACAATTAGTAGAAGCCATGCTGAAGGGCCCCCAAGCCTGGAACTTGGTATCAGATTACGCGGAGACTATCCTCAAAGAACTCCGCGATACGTTCGAGGAGTAGGCTTAAGAAGCTTTCAATGTAAGAGCAGTAAACATCTGCAATGAACCACCCTTGCGAAGTAGTATTGAGTAAGAGTGCCGCAAGGGACCATGGTTGTAGGAGAAAGAGGTTAGGGTTTTAGCGGGTATACGGTATACTGGTTTCAATGCAACGATTTACTCTTGCTTTGAAGTCATTGCATCGGGAGTCCCGCACGACGGCTAGCACGTGCTAGCTAAGTACGCAATGTATTTCCCCCCTCTTCGGATAAAAAAAAAAAAAAAAAAAAAAAAAAAAAAAAAAAAAAAAAAAAAATACACATATATGCCTGATAATTATCAGTGTAATAATATTCTGATATTATTGTGTGAATCTATTGGTTAAATAAATAAATTACATCAAATAAAAAAATATGTAGAAAGTGTTTTAAGTACATTTAAAAGAAATGATAATGACACTTAGTAACTGAAATTTATATCAATTTCCCTAAAACATATTTATTTCTAATAGAAAAAAAAAATCGAAATAACCGTAGTAGAAATGTCAATATTTAGTAATTTTGTTTTCTTTGTTTTATAATACCTCCCCTCACTCCCCTTTGGCAGCAAATGTAAGGAAATGTTGAACCCCCCAGTCCCTAACAGGAGCGCATCTAGACAAGAACTTCCAAGGGGGTAGGGAAGACCGGGTATGGAAGTCAATTTTTTTTTATTTTGCATTTTTACTACCCACGTTCTAAGTTAAAAAATGACGTTTATATATCAGTTGATAGTGTAATTATTCTTGTCCATATATAAATAAATAATTAATCTGTAACTTTATTCCTTGAGGAAATATTACAGTTTTTGTGAAAGAAGGCAAGTGTGACTTTTAGCCCCGTGTCAGTTATGGTTGTTACAGTGTCTGGGATAGATTGTCACATAGTACATTACAGGGTAAGTATCAAAAGAAACACATATTAAAATTAAATACGCATTTTTTAATTAATAATACTTAATCCAACAAAATTATTTTAGTCTGTCTAAAAAATAAGTCCCAATATTCAGAATCACAATTATGGCATATATAAGAAATGTGTGCATGCCTTGTGACCCCAAACCTTTCAATTTTGGCATTGAATCCAGATTTCCCTAGTACTTGCTAGTAGAGTATGGTCAAGTAGATGATGCAAAACTCTTCATCTTCTTTCTCGTCTTCGTCGTTGTCAGGTTCTTTCATTTTAAGTTTCTTTCTCTTAGTAACCATATTTTTTTCATTATTGTTACTCAACACTTTTTTTTCCCTTCTTGTTCCTTTTTTCTCTTCTCAATAAGTCTGTCAGGAATATCTGTTAGCATTGCTGATTTAGATTTCCTTCTATTAACTCGCTGCGAATTTTGTGAAGGAACTTTTGGTAGAGTCTTTAAAATTTGCGGTGATATATACCCAAGACCTTGGATAACAACTGGAGATAAATACTTAAAGCAAATTTTTCAATTCTTCTTCCTGTTCAAGGCTAAAAATCTATCTATTTCTATGATAGCCAGTGGTGTTGATACAGCTGTGTTGCTTATCTCTTCGATAGTAATTTTTTTACAATACCATGTTAGATTATGACAATTAATCCCAAAATGCTACCCCACAGACCTTGTGGATTTTCCGTGGTTGTTTACATCTTTTGCAGCCCGCAGCATTAAAACTGGTAATATAAAGCCTCGAGCAGTCTTTCTTATGTGATGCCATGGCATTTTCATGACCTGCTCTGAAACAACCAAATGTTTTATGTAGCAAAACAAGCCAACAAAAAAGGCAACACACATGCATTGGAGTTGGTTGTCATAAGCGACTACCAGCCCCCGTCAAATTGTGAGAACCTACTCCACAACAAGTTTTAGAAACTAACCTCCTAAAATCATTTTAAACAACAAATATACCTACGAGACTCGAAAAAATACTTTCAATACGTTAAAAATATGAACGCAAGTGTCTCCTTTAAGGCAATTCAAAGCGGACTGAACTGCAGTAGCTCTCTTCCTAAAATTATCTCTCAGACTCCTTTCACGCCGCTCTACGAACTGATTCTGTTGTTCAATATTCTGTTATGGCCGCTGTGACAACCATACCCGGTCTCCCCCAATCTCATGCTCCAGCGGGGGGCGATCTGGGAGAAAAATATTGACCCAAATAGAGGCTGTGGGGCTTCTCAACGGTTTTGCTAACATGGTACTGCATTAAAAATTCTTTGAGCCCATAGAAATATCTTTATCCAGGCTTTTGAAGTTAAAATTCCCACTTTTTAGTTTTAAGCTCACTAATTTTGGGGCTCGCTTAGGAAATAATACTTGAACGTGTCCTAGGCATGGTTGAGTTCAAAGAAACAGTTTAGTTTACTCCATGAAGATGACAACTTAGAGTTGTTGAAACGACATTGTAGGCAAAGGTTGGGTGTTAAGGTGCAAAACTGTGTTTTTACATTTGAGACACACCAAAGGTTCCACAGTATTTCCATTAATACACTTATATAAACAAAAATACAGTTTTTATAAGAGAAGAATAAAGTACCGACTGCAAAGCGAATTATTTACTAAAAAATATCATTGAAGTTTTTAAATGTCTCCAAATTGGAGTCTTGGTGAATTTGCTATACCTCGTTTTAAAAATGGAATAACATACAGCCTGTTTTGTAAAAGGTTCACCAAACTTTTTTATGGAACCTCCTCATTTGTGGACTCATAATTTTTTAAACCAATTATTTGTGTCAAATATCGAATGCAGAAAGCAAACAAATATCATAGATTAGATTTAAGTTTATTAGGTGAAGATAGAGTGATAAATAAATAATTTGGTCAAGTGAGAGTTGGACTCGCATACTTAGGGTTCCGTACCACCTTCAAAATTCGAATATTCCAGTTTCAGACAAGCAGGGAATGAGCGCATTTTCTTATATTTACCTTATATCTTTTAAAGGAAGCGTTTTAAATTTATAAAAAATATACACCTTGATTTTCCACACATAGACTTTTTATTTTATCTGCTTTAGGATTCGCTTGATTTTTATCACAATACATATGTATTTAATTTTCTAATTTGGCCCCCAAAAAGTAACATTAGAGTTTTATTTTACTAATAAACTTTCAGAGATACTTTTTATAATCTCCTGTCTGAGTTTTGAGGCTCTGGAGATTGGAAGAAAATGGGCAATAGGTCAAAGTTTAAATCATAAATTATTAAATCTGTTATTCAAATTATTTAAAAATATAAATAAAATATATTTTTCAAAATTTAAATAGTCTAGTTTCTAAAGTGGGAATTAAGTCGATGTTTAATATTTTTGTTAATATCTTTTATACAAATGATTTAAAAATATGATATATTTGTAATTCACATAATGAGCCTTTTTTTATCTGATATATTACATGATGCGCTTGAAAATTGAATCTTTATTTTCCATTTAATTGTATAATTTGTCCCTAAAATTACTATGGGGGTTTTCTAATAATTTATTTTCCTTTTAATTCTATTACTTGGGGGATTTTTTTTATATTTTTCCTATAAACAAGAGTCTTAGAGTTTGGGGAATAACGGGGAGAATGGGTAATTTTTTGAAAATATTTTTTAATATATTTTAAAATATTCATTTAAAAAAAAATTAAAAAATATATTTGTATTCGTCATAATGAGTATAATTTGCCCCCCAAAAAAATATTAGGGGCTTTTCCTTATTTTTCCTGTAAAGTTCAGGTGAGGGGCTATACCTCCATTGGTTTTTCAAAATTTTCCAGCTTATGGTTTCGGAGATAGGGGGGATGGGTATTTTTTTTTATTTTTGTTAATATCTTTTGATTAATTTATTTTAAAAATATGAAAAAAATATGTTTGTTTTCGTCATAATGAGCCCTTTCATTTGATATACAACATGATGGGTTAGAAACAATTTTAATTTTAATTTTCCATTTATTTCTATAATTTGCCCCCCAAAATAAATATTAGGGGTTTCTCCTTATTTTTCCAGTAAAGTTCAGGTGAGGGGCTATACCTCCATTTTTTTCAAATTTTCCAGCTTATGCTTTCGGAGATAAGGGGGGGATGGGTAAATTTGTTTATATTTTTGTTAATATCTTTTAATTTATTTATTTAAAAAATATGAAAAAATATATTTGTTTTCGTCGTAATGAGCCCTTTCATTCGATATATAACATGATGGGTTAGAAACAATTTTAATTTTATATTGTTCATTTAATTCTGTAATTTGCCCCCCAAAATTAAAAGTAGAGGTTTCTCCTTATTTTTTCAGTAAACTTCAGGTCCGAACCTATAAATCTATTTTTTTTCAAAACTTTACGTTTTATAGTTTCGGAGATCCGGGGGGGATGGGTAAATTATGGTATATTTTCGTTATTATCTTTTTAAAATATTTTTTTAATATGAAAAAAATATATTTGTGGTCCTCAGAATGAGACCTTTCATTTGATATATTAGATGATGCGTTTTAAATTTTTTTTATTTTTAAATTTTTATTTAATTGTATAATTTGCCCCCCAAAATTAATATTAATGGTTTCTCCTTATTTTCCCTGTAAAGTTCGGGCAACGTTCTATATTTCCTATTTTCAAAATTTTAGGCTCAGTAGTTTCGGAGATCAGGGGGGGAACGGTCGGTTTTTTTAGTCCCCGCCCCAGAAGTACCCCTAAAATGAAATTTTTTTCTTTCACGATATGTACTCCTGATCGGGTCACCAAACTATACATTGATACCAAATGTCATCCTCTTCCAGTAGTCCAGTAGTTTAGGAGAAAATGGCTGTGATGTGGCAGAGGCAGAAATCCGGAGTGATTTTATAAGGGTATCCGTATATTCTATATACGGAACCCTAAAAAGTTACAAAAGTTTATATGAAAAAATCTGAGAATTAAGAAAACAAAATTAAATTAAAAAATAACAGAAACCGTAAGGTACCTAGATGTTATATGGGCTACATAATGTAGCACATGTACCCACCAATCTGCCATTCAAGTTTGGGGCGAACCTTTTACCAAACACCCTGTATAAAGATTTTTCTCAAATATACATTTGCTCTGTTAACCCAACAGTGATTTTTAAGTGTCACTGGGTGACATCACTTACACATATTGGCTCCCAACTTGTCTATGTCTTTGATGTAGGTTCGTTTCCAACAAATTTCTAAAAGACATATAGCAGAACGATGGCTCTTAACAAGAAACAATAGATTTTAGTTCTTGTATACAAGTAATATAAAATCTCAAAATGCAGTTTAAGTGAACTATCCAAACATTCACAGTCTCCGTCTGGGTAGTTCGGGTAGCCTGCTTCCAAGAATGAAAAAAATGTAGCTGATATCTTCATAACGAAATAAAGAAAACAGGTAATCACATACAGATGACCTTGAGACTGCATTCCCAATGAAAAAGCTTCGATGACCTTGGTTGTTGGAAAATGTTGGGGATGGCTGAAAGCTGGAGGCTAGCCTCATTATAGTTTCAGCCATCGTTGGAAGAAATAAATAGTCTTTTCGTATGACTTACAAAAACGATACTAAAATAAACACATGTAGTCAGATCAAACACTACAAAATTTTAATACTATCAAAATACAATGCGTTCGCTAGTTTTGTAAAAGAACACTAATTACATGTTTCTTTCAGTCAAGAACAACGTATTTATCACATTTTGATGGACAAGTACACTAGGGTGATGTTACACAAAAGATTGAGAGGAAACTTAGTCTCGAACTGTACCATGTACGAGGGCTGCCTTTTATATTTCCGGATTAGAGAACAAACAAATATTAATCATCCAAAATTACTTTATTGTTTTTCAAAATGTTCCCCATGAAGATCTATACACTTTTGCATACGTTTGAACCAATTATCGAAGCACTTGTTCCACTCTGATTGAGGTATCTCCAAAACATGCATTCTTCAGGTCTCGAAAAATGTTGACCTCTCAGTTCGTTTTTTACGTACGGGAATAAAAAGAAGTCATTTGGTGACAAATCGATGTTTTGAGTGGTCAAAAATGCAGTTGTTTGAGCCGATGTGTGAGAGCTCGCATTGTCGTGGTGAAGAGTGATCCGCCTTCGGCGGTTTGTTTTCCTCATTTCTTGGAAGACAACTGGCAAACTGATGCTTCTGTACCACTCAGAATTGACTGTTCTGCGTTGTTCTAGTGGTACGGTTGCGACATGTCCAGTTTTTCCGAAAAAACAGGCGATCATTTGCTTGGAAGTGTTTCGTGTGCGAACAACTTTTGTTGGATTCAGCTCATCTTGAAACACCCATACAGTCGACTGCTGTTTACTTTCGGGCTCATACGCGTAAATCCACGATTCATCACCTGTCACTATGTCATAAACGTGTTTGAAGTACCGCGATCGTATTTTTTGAGCTTTTCTTTCGACCAATCGACACGAGCCTTTTTTTGAAAGATTGTCAAATTGTGTGGGATCCAATGCGAACAATTTTTTTTAACATTCAAATGTTTATGCAATATTGAATGTATGCTGGTCCCACTAATGTGTAAGGTTGACTCAATCTCACGATAGGTCATATGTCATATGACGATCTTGCAATATCAGTTCGCGCACAGCATCAATGGTTTCCGGAACAACAACTGTTTTTGGACGACCTTCACGAAATTCGTCGTGGAGTGAACTACGACCTCGATTGAATTCACCATACCATCGATAAATTTTATCAAGTATACTTATTAATTACTATTAATGCGAAAATTGTCTGATTTATTTGGAGCTGGTATATTTGGTAACTGCTTTAGTTCCTTCACTGACTGCGTGCTTGGCGAGTTCACCGGGCAATAGTAGACGAACAGCAGTTTGAATTTCCCTGCTTGTAATAGTGGAACGTTTATTGTAGTGTGCCAGTCTGGAAGCTTCAGCAGCAATACGTTCGAAAATGTCGTTGACGAAACTGTTCATGATACTCATGGCCTTGCTGGAAATACCGGTATCGGGATGTACTTGTTTCAATACTTTGTAAATGTAAATGGCATAGCTTTCCTTCCTCCTGCGCTTCTTCTTTTTGTCAGCCTTTGAAATGTTCTTTTGAGCTTTTCCGGCTTTCTTTGCAGCTTTACCGCTTGTCTTGGGTGGCATGTTTACGATACGAGACACGTCGAAAGTTGTAAAAAATAATCGCACGAAAATGTTCACGATTTAATTCCATTTTTTGGCCCAGATGAATCCTTTAAGTTACTGTAAACAACACATAGCGCTCGTATGCCAAAACGTTCTGAGTACGTATAGTCTCAAAAATGTCAAACTTTACGATAGAGCTGCCAGTTGTCAGATTGCAACACTAGGGTTGTCCAATCCCGAAATATAAAAGGCAGCGCTCGTAGTAACTCTAACAATATACCTCTTGTAGTCAGACCATTTAATACGTTGGTCAGACTTGACGTCTATACAAGAGATAAGAACTCAGAATCAGAAGGTTCTAATATGCAGTGACTACTCGAGATACTAAAAAAATCGTAGAATTTACCATTGAACGCAATGGATTGAAAAATCTCGAACAGCTAGTATCGTAATTTCTTTGACAGGTTTTAGATACCTCCGATTTTTTTTGTGTGATTTCTATCCTAGGAATCACAGGGAAACGGCGTTACACACAGTACGACTCCCAAATTGGAGTCTCTGTCAGCTAGATTTTCATGAAACTCCTAGATGTCGAAACTCATTTCGCGATTAAATATTAAATTATGTTATATGTACTATATACATAAATAATTATTCGAGAATTCAATCAGGTGAGGGGAGCGCAACTGATGAACGGTCTGGACTAGAAATAATATATTGTCTTACGTTTAATGGATTGAAAAATCTTGAAAAGTGTATTTCTTCGAATATTATTTAATTTTTTGTTCTTGTGTCGTTTCTTATAACCCTTGGAAGACCTAAGCTCTACCTGTGTGTTTATTTTATTATTAACGGTAAGTGTGTTTACAGTACGATTTAAAATCAAGTCTCTTGTGATATTTCTGAGTCTGATTCGTTTGAGTTTCTATAATTTATCCAAATCGAAATAGAAGCATATAATGTTATTATTTTGTCTATTCATTGGGTTTTCTCTCCTCCAAATTTTTTCCTGTAACAGATAAGTATTTAAAAATTGTATATGTAGAACAAAGTGTAGTAAGGCAATTTCGTAAAATTGCCTGGATTACTGGCTGTCTGTACAGAGATTCTTCCTCACAGTTTTTCTGAGAGAAAGATATGTCTATAAAATGATCAACCAGTATTCCTGTATATAAGTAATGTATTGTATATTGTGTAATACTTATCTGTGTATGGAGACGTTTCAACTCCGAGTCTGGAGTCGTTGTCAATCGTTTAGTGTTGTTTTCGAGGTTTTTTCTAAAAAATTTTTGCTTTGATTTTGAATTTGTTCTTGTCAAAAATTGTTGTTTGAAAATTTTTTAGAAAAAAACCTCAAAAACAACACTAAACGATTGACAACGACTCCAGACTCGGAGTTGAAACGTCTCCACACAGATAAGTATTACACAATATACAATACATTAGTTATATACAGGAATACTGGTTGATCATTTTATAGACATCTCTTTCTCTCAGAAAAACTGTGAGGAAGAATCTCTGTACAGACAGCCAGTAATCCGGGCAATTTTACGAAATTGCCTTACTACACTTTGTTCTACATATACAATTTTTAAATACTTATTTGTTACAGGAAAAATTTTGGAGGAGAGAAAACCAATGAATAGACAAAATAATTCAAGACCTCCTCACAATCTTTTCGAAATTACCATATATGTTATGTTAAAACTAGAATATTATGTCTTCCTTGTTAGCTGTTAGTGAAATATTTCTCAATGAGAAACATAAGCAACATTTAATTTTTACAGAATTATTACTAAAGTTTCCTAATGAAAAGTTTAGAATATGCATGCCAGTACATTACGAGAGTTTTTCCCGAGCCGAAAGTTGCTTATGGACGAAATTTTATAAATGAAAATGTCAATCCATTAAACAAATGTAAGTTCTGCTGCTGCAGAAGCAGGAGTCATCCAACCTAGACCACCAAGAGAAGATATTATGGCTTTACACTTAGCATACATACTAGATAATAAATTAAAACAGTAAAAGATCCAAGATAGATCCTTGAGGAACTTGAAAAAATTTTGTGAACATATTTTAGTGTTAGATATAAATATCAGTCTGGGATTTTTAAATTTCTTGAAAATATCCCAGACATGTTAGTGTTTTAAGGTATTTTATCAAGGGATTTGACAATAAACAAGTATACGAACCCATGGATGTCCAATTTGCATATATACCGATGTTTTTTAGAATGTAAGAAATAATAGCGAAATTATTGCAAATATGGGCAATTAGATAAACCGGTTTTTAATATGTGTGAACGAAGTGAATTTACTCTGCATGTAAAATTATGCGGGCTAACGTTTACCCTTTTACCTACTAGTTGTTAATGTCAAAAAGATTTCATTCCAATCTACCGAGCCGGGTAATTTGACTTCATATACATGATCACATTGTTTCTAACTGATAACTAGACATGCCACTAACAAAGCCAGAGATAAGGGTACTCATTAACAATTAACATGGAACTTCAAACTTAATTGAATAACTATTATGCGGTAATTTAAGATACAAGAAAAGAGGAAGAACTAAAATAAGACAGTCGTATACAGAGAGGTGAAATTAGCAAAACTGTATCAAAATAAGTAAGAAATCTTGACGGTTTTGGATCAAAAATGTATATTTGTCAATTCTCTACAATTTTTATATTGGACATATGTCACTAGGTAACGACTTAGGTCAGAAATTGTGAAAAATTATTTCCACCCCTATTGTGATTTATATAATTCAATTAGAAGACTCCAACAATTTTAATCCTGCAATTGGTCTTTTGCTTACTATAGCTGTTATACGGTAGAATTTAACCGTATCTTCACGTTCCTTTGCCTAAAAAATTTATGTTGGCTGTCATGGCGAGGTTCAAGGTTTTTATCAATACTAGAATGCTCTGTAGAAAATTACTATTTACGAATTCATAAAGGAATTTGGGTAGGTTCTATTGATGTACTCTCAACGGCTGGCATTTTCCTTCTTGTTTCAAGTTTAATAGCTTATTGAGATATGCCTACTGGCTAGTAAAAAAGAACAAATAAGTACAAGTAATTGTCACAATACCTACTTTAATTGGCATCCTAAATATCTGAAATAGTGATTCATTTAACAAGTTTACTAACTATGCAATCTCAATTTTTCAGTATTAATAATTTTCTAAATAAAATTCAGTAGCCCGTCATAACATTTTTAACTAAATTATTAAAAAGATTCCAAACACAGATGTTGTTCATGGTGTTTTCTCTGAGTATACTTCTTAAAGAACTGCAAACATACATACACCAATCATATATTAAAGTTAGATTTTCATCTCTGACTTCCTTCCGTAAAATATCATTTCTTTCTTCGATATCTTTTCATAATCCTTCTCAGTTGCAGTTTCTTTTCGTTTCATGAAACTTTCATTCTCACGCTTTAGTTCAATCTGCAATTTTTTTTCCAATGTAAGGTTTACATTCAGGAAATCTTTTGCTTCTGCTGTTGTGGGGTCTATTATACGTGTATTTATCCTTATCTACAGTAAAAACATTTGTCTGTCTGGTTTTGCTTAGATCCGAATCGCAGTCATGTGTCAAAACGCAGAAATCTAATCAAAAGAAGAAGGCGGTGGAGAAACTCGGAGAAAGATGGTCTAGCACATACCACGAGACTAATTTAAAACTGCACAAGAAAGAGGCTTGTGACGTTTTCTCTGGGAAAGAAAGTTACTTACTTGTTCTTAGCTGATTGCGGATCCTTATCGCTGGATCCAGTGCCGCATGCTGGATCTAGCAAGGCCAAAAATGTACTGGATCTAGCTAAAAAGCTGGTGCCAGCTTTATAATCCCTAGTGCGTTTAAAATTAAAAGTAAAATACGAGAGCCTGTGAGAACGAAACTTTTATGTGTATACGCCACAGATCATCTAATTTTAAAGGATTTACATGGGTAAAGATAGTAAAACGTCGTTTGTCCTAAAGCTTAATTTTAAAAAGCTTTCAAATCTATTGAACTTTTTCGATCACCAACAATAGGTACTTCACGTTTAAGCAACATCCATCATTACTGTTGAATAGAATAACTTGTATTCTAAATATTTTCATGTATTAAGAAAGTTTTGCATATGATTCCAATTTAGGTGGACACACTGTATGTAGACGATTTGAAAATTTCCAATAGTTTTTACGACTGTTAATTATCAGAAATTTCATTTAATTCTCTCCCCTGCTACATTTTATAATACATGAGTTTTTTAATTTAAAATAAATTATCTGGGGCATAATTATCACGAAATCAACAAATACAACAATCTGCTGTCAATTAAGGAAAAAATACACTTCCCAGTTATACTCAATCAGAAGCTGAATAACACCACAGTTCGTAGCACGCCATTCAGCTTCACATCCTGACATCAACGAGAGGCAGTTGCACCACATTCGGCTTCCCATCCTGAGGTTTACCGTGAGGAAGCTGCACGATACTAAGCCTCTCATCCAGAAGTTAACCGGGGAAGGAGCTAGTCGTAAACGATTAATCGAAAAATTACTATTTAAGGTAAAAAATGTTGAGCACATAATAAAAAGTGTGTTTAAAAATAAACGACAAACTGGAGGCATGAAGATTTGTCAAAAGATCTGTTTACAATTGACAACAATAAAACATTTAAAAAATATATAACCGACTTCTACCTATAACTAAAAAGCTAAAAATAATTATAACAAAATACAACTCTAGCAAATAAATAACACATTCAATGTTGTTAGGTACCTACCCAAGAAGTAAAAAATGTAAACATTAAAAGGTGCTCATTCTGTACAAATTAATTACCTACCAATCTAGGATATTTTGAAGCCGGTGCCAAGCAAATCTAAAATCCTTCATTGCGTACTTATCCACTAATTCATCAAACTTAATTGTTGCTTGGCACCGACTTTACAAATATACTAGATTGGTAGGTAATTAATTTGTACAGAATGAGCACCTTTTTATGTTTACATTTTTTACTTCCTGAGTAGGTACCTAACAACATTGAATGTGTTACTTATTTGCTAGAGTTGTATTTTTGTTATAATTATTTTAGCTTTTTAGTTATAGGTAGAAGTCGGTTATATATATTTTTTAAATGTTTTATTTTCAACTTTTTAGTATTTTTGAACTCAGTTTTCATTCTTCGTTTTTTATTTTGTATGTATAACTTTAATAGACAGAACCAGGTAACATCGAAAGCCTCAACATTACACAATGATACTTTCTCATTTAAATTGACAGGTAAATCGTTACGAACAAATGTATAGTATGTGTTGACTTAATAAGCCCAAAATATATTATGCCTTATGGACTACGCCATGTAACCTTTTTTCAACGTTTTTTGACAATCCTGTATAACTATAGATAATTCCACTCCAACCTATGTACCAACCATCTTGTACATACAACTGCCCAGGACAAGCATAAATTTGTTAGCTGCCTTCTATAGGACGGAGTAGAATCCATCCCATATTTACGGAGTCAATCGTCCTATATTTCAACTATAGTATATATAACTAGCTAGCCCATAAATTAGTTCATTTTTTACAGTTTATATTATCGTCCTGTATAACATCCACACTTTAAGCAACTTCTTATGGGCTATAAAAGAAATAATTTTTTAATCACACTGTATAAATATAATTCAACTGCAGCATATATTTCAACCATCCTCTATATGATTTGCTTATTTCCACATCATATAACAGATTTTTAATCACCATATATAATTTTATTTTCACATTTTTCCACATTTTTATACCACCAAACGTCCAGTCCACCCTATATTCCAACCATCCTGTATATGCGGCTGCCTACGGACCAGTATCATTCTAGTCTGTCCTATATTTCGATCTCATATAAATGCAACTCCTTCTATCACTTTACTTTGTGATTTTGTTTGCTATAACTAAACACCCTGTCGATAAACGTACCAAATAGCAGTTTAAAGTTTGACATGTGTTGTCACTGAATTTTCTATAGGTCGGGAGAATGTGACAACCAGAAGCACCGTCTTCGCAAAATGGAACAATTTGCATTAAATATGTATTTGCCTGTATACGAACAAAACGAGCTGGTACTCATTGATTTAAGGAGCCGAAAATACTATGCTTTACTACCTATATGCTTGAGATGTACATAGAAAATTTTCAAATTCGCCAAATTCGCATTTAAAACTTCCAGTGCCTAAAATTACCGTACTATTGCGTATTAAAATATTTATGAGGAATGTCCGTTATGTCATTTCGATTAAATTTTGATAAGAATTTTGGAATTTTCGGCGATTTTCTGCAAAAGTGCAAGTTGCACGTCGCAGAAAACTATATGAGATCATCTAAAGATCTTCCTTAATAGATTAAACCTTAAAAACTATACACATCCATAAAGATTTCCATGCACGCATGTGTTCAT